>QLTV01004086.1:4979629-5058001 GCA_003457575.1 Thermophis baileyi
CGTCAATTATTTTGTAATAATTACACTAACTTTATTAATTTTGTTACAATTAAAACAACCTTTAAAGATTTTGTTATGATTAAATAAGCATTTACAATTTTGTTATAATTAAATAAGCATTTATAATTTTGTTTTATTAAATAAGTGCATTTCATATTAATAAAATGGAAGTTCTCTGATCATTATTTTACAAATGTATTTATCTTTTTTTAAAAAAATCATATTAGTGGTCTGCGGGACTTAAAATTATGAATTAGGGTCCATGGGATTTAAAATTATGAATTTGGTGGTCCGCGGGATTTAAAATTATGACCTTGGTGGTCCCTGAGGTCCAAAAGGTTGGGGACCCCTGTTCTAGAGCATGAGTGTCAAACTCCCGGTGTCATGTTGCCGTCAGGTGACATTTCACGTTTCCCCCCTTTGTGGAGCTGGGGTCAGAGGTGGGTTCCTCCTGGTTCGGACCGGTTCGCCTGAACTGGTAGCGACCCACTGGTGATGTCACGGTGATGTCACGGGGTTGGTTCGGTCGGTGTCGGTGTCGGTCCGTGGGCGCCGCCATCTTTTTTTTTTTTTAAATTTTTTTTGAAAAAAAAATTTGGGGGGGAATTTTTTTAAATTTTTATTTTCTTCTGGGCATGTGCAGAAGCCGGGTTTCCGGCACTGCGCATGCGTCACCATCTTGTTTTTGGCTTTTTTTTTTGGGCTTTTTAAATTTTTTTGGCACTACACATGCGCGCGCACACGAAGTGCGCGCGCGCCCATGAGGCGCGCCCACGTGACACGGGAGGAAGCGAACTGGCAGTGAGGTAAGTTAGAACCCACCCCTGGCTGGGGTGGGTATGGCCTGCACGTGACACATCCAGCCCATGGGCCGCCAGTTTGACACCCCTGTTCTAGAGGCTTGCCTTGTCAGTGTTGTTGTTGTTGGTGGTCTTAGATACTTTGGTTGGGCTGTTTACTGTTGGCTTCTTTGGCAGTTTCTTGATTGGGGTATTGCTTACTTGATTGTTGGTCTGATGTTAATCTTCAAGTTAATGTTGTGTAAAACTGGGCCAAAAGCTAACCTGTTTCAAGGCCTGCTCAGAGTACCTCACGCTGGATAGATGTCTCAGTTAGCAGACTAAAGCAGTTTTGTGTGTCTCAGTATCCCAGTCCATGTATATTCTTTGTCAGACCTCTTAAGTGATCTTCCACACCTGCAGGGTGCAATACTGAAAATTGGCTTTCTTAAAGCTATTTAGAAATTTGCCTTTCACGGGGATATTTGCATGTGATGCCAATCTGAGTCTTGTTGGATTTTTGAATGCAATACCATCCTAGTATTGCAGTAATCACAGGAAGCACCTGGATGTGATTTGTTGTCAGGGAGGGGATTCATTCACATCAGAATCAAAGAGTTCCTTAATGACACATCCCCAAGATTCCTATAATTCAGAGAGGGAATATTAAAGTTGTCAGGGTCTAATTGCATAAATAGATGGGACCTAGTGAACTGGTGACCTTTCATGCTTTTGACAACAACTTTGGCAATAAAAAAAATCAACTTTTATTTCTGGTGATGTAGCAAATAGGAGCCCCTTTTCAGGAAGTCCAATGGCTTAAAAAATAGCAAGAGATGCCATTAGCATGGATCATATAAATCCCATGGAAGTTGACACCAAATCATGTGAGCTACATGAATATTGCTGAATCAAAGGCAAAAATTATGGCAGACAAAGGCATCTTTCCTCCCACAAAGCCTTATCCAGTACATGCTGCTAGGAAGATAAAATTCACTGCAGCTACCCAATGTTTGGATGTTCTGCTGCAGTGTCCTTGATTGACCTCTTCCTATTCTACACCTTTTGGAAGTGTAATGCATTTTATGAACAATTTTGGCTTGCATCTCTCTGCTTCATCATTCTTCTCCCTTGCTTCTTTCACATTGTCCTTACTGGTTTCTAGGTTAATCTTTCATTTGTTTATCATAAGTTTTCTACTTTTCCCTCTTGTCCTAAAGCAGTGGTTCTCAACCTTCCTAATGCTGCGACCCCTGCCCCGCCGCCATGACCCCAGCCCCTCCCCCTCCCCACGCACGATCAAGTGACAAAGGGGGTGTGGCGGGCTAGCGCGCGCTTAGGCAACCCCTATGAAAGGGTCGTTTGACCCCCCAAAGGGGTCGCGACCCACAGGTTGAGAACCGCTGCCCTAAAGCATAATCTAGAACTAAGCCTCATTGGGTTCAGTGAAATTGACTCCCAGGTGGATCTAGTACTGAAGCCTTCAGAGAGCTGCTGACTTTAATTTAAGAAATTGAAGACATTTTTTTACGTTTACAGAATTGATGGGATAAAATGAAAAGTGCTAAAGGACAGACTGAGCCATAATATAACTGCCTGATATTGGAGGTCTTCTAGTCCAACCCCCTGCTCAAGCAGGAGACCCTATACCATTACAGACAAGTGGCTGTCCAGTCTCTTCTTAAAAGCCTCCAGTGATGGAGCACCCACAATTTCTGAAGGCAAGCTGTTCCTCTGGTTAATTGTTCTCACTGTTAGGAATTTTCTCCTTAGTTCTAGGTTGCTTCTAGTCTTGCCTTCTGGTGCTTTGGAAAACAGGTTGACCCCTTTTCTTTGTGGCAGCCCTTCAAATATTGGAACACTGCTATTATGTCAGTCCTAGTCCTTCTTTTCACTAGACTAGAAAATCCCAATTCCTGCAACTGTTCTTCATATGTTTTAGCCCCCTAATCCTCTTTGTTGCTCTTTTCTGCACTCTTTCCAGAGTCTCTACATCTTTTTTATAATATGGTGACCAAAACTGGATGCAAATTTCTAAGTGTGGTCTTACTAAGGCTTTATAAAGTGGTACTAATACTTCACATGTTCTTGAGTCTATTCCTCTGTTAATGCAACATAGGATTGTGTTGGCTTTTTTGGCTGCTGCCACACACTGTTGGCTTTACACAGAACTGTCCTACACAGGACAGTTGTCTATCCTGCACAGAAAGATCCAGTATTTTACAATGGGAATGACAAGCACTGTGCATTATATATATCATACCAATTTTGAAGTAGGACACCCATTTTATGGCTCACTCTTAACTGGAAATCACTTATTCCGCAAAATTATATTTCTGAAACTTGAGGCATGCTAGTTGAATTTTGTTCAGGCACACAATTTTGCCTTCCCCTTACCTCCCCCCCCCCAAAAAAAAAGAAAAGAAAGAAAGAAAAGGAAGAAAAAATGATATATGTCATCTATGATGCAAAAAAACCCCAAAACCTGGTTTAGTTCCAGGGAGAAAAACAATTCAAAATCCATCATGGCCAACATGAGAGCCAATCAAATGACACAAGAAGCTTTACAAGTTTTCCAGGAGTGTTAAAGTTGTGGAAGAAGCAAGGTAGCTTTAAGATCTGTGCTATATTTTAGGATGCAATTTGAAAAGAGAATATGAAGGAAAAGAATTGAATCATTGAGTTCAGGGGTAAAATCCAGCAGGTTCTGACAGGTTCTGGAGAACCAGTAGCGGAAATTTTGAGTAGTTCGGAGAACCGGTAGTGGAAATTTTGAGTAGTTTGGAGAACCGGCAAATACCACCTCTGGCTGGCCCAGTGGGGTGGGAATGGAGATTTTGCAGTATCCTTCCCCTGCCACGGCCACCAAGCTACGCCCACCACGCCACGCCTACAGAACCGGTAGTAAAAAAAATTGGATTTCACCACTGATTGAGTTCCTCTTAATATCAGGAAGATGAAAAGTTATAAGCATGGATACAGATGGATTCTTGTTTCTAGTGCCTGATTTCCCCCCTTCTACCAGTGGTGTAGGAACAGGTGGAATGAAGATTAGAACAGGGAAGTAAAACTGGTGAATGTGGCTGAATGTTTTTTTCTCTCCTTGTAGTGCTGGCTCTGTTTAGATTTGGAGCCTACTGTGACAGGTCAAAAATAAAAATAGAATTGGAAATAACACTACATTGATTGTCAGTGAGTTTCTACTATTTTTCCTGTAGATTAAACTTCAGTGAGGCTTAGCTCTATGCAGGGAGCTAATCATCAATGTCTTACATTATAAATGGTCTTAGGGCAGTGATGGCGAACCTTTTTCTTCTTGCGTGCCAAAAATCGGAGCACGTGTGCTAGTGCGCACGCGTGCTGGCACACAACCCCCCCACATACGCCACACTGCGCATGCGCGCATCCCTGTTGGGCCGTTTTTAACCCTCCAGAGGCTTCAGGAGGCTTCCCTGAAGCCTCCGGAGTACGAAAAACAGCCCACAGGCAAACCAGAAGTTGGGAAACGGACTTCCGGTTTGCCCGTTGGGCTGTTTTTTGCACTCCGGAGGCTTCAGGGAAGCCTCCTGAAGCCTGGAGAGGGCGAAAACGGCCTTCCCCAAGGCCGAAAATCAGCTGGCCAGCGCACGCATGTGCACTGAAGCTGACATAGGGCAACACCTCGCGTGCCCTCAGATATGGCTCTGCGTGCCACCTGTGGCACACATACCATAGGTTCGCCATCACGGTCTTAGGGTGTTATGGTTCATAATTTAAATGAAATATGTTAGTATTGACCTGGTATTAGAGTAGTTTCCAGTCTTCTGGCTTTTGGAGATTGTTTTTCCCCATAAAAATCTAAGCGTTATAGCTGCTCCAAATTCAAGAGAGTGACAAGAATTTAGGAGGGAGAGGCATGATCAGATTAAGGTAATTGATTGGTTTTCTGTCATGTGTTTAAAGCTGTATTTAAAAGTTTGTTTAACCAAACATGATATTGTGAATGTTTCCAATTAATCTTCTCTAGAGTATGTTGAGCTGGACCTTGAGTTATAAGGCAGCCTCACCTCTGGTTGATTTCTGTGAGTCTGTTCTGCTGAGAGGACTGCTGACCACATCCAACCAAAGATTAAGCTTTTATTCCTAGGACATCTGCATAAATAACCAGCAAGGGAACATGAGTAGCTGCCAGGGCTGCCATTGTATCACACAAACATAGGAAGCACAGCTGTTTCATTCCAGTTTGGTGGATGCTTCTAAATTCCCAAAGCAAAACTCGGGATATTCTTAAAACAAGGGAACATTTAAGGAACAGGTCAACAAATCCATAGTCAAAAGTCATAAACTGACAATGTCTTTTTACTTATGCATTTTGTTAGATAAGCAGCTAAACCTCAGCTGACAGCAAACCAGAATTACAAAGGCCTATTTTACTTGACATGGGCTTTCTCTCTTTTTGATTAAGCTAAGCCTTTTAGACATATTGAGAGTCCATAAAGATCAAAGTGCTTCGAAGCATATTGGAAATTAATGCTATTGTCCAAATGGCTGTCTTCAGAGCTGATCTTTCAGTCAGTCGTTGCAACCACCATTTTTCACTTCCCCTGAGATATAACAGAAACAGGTAGAAAAATCCTGACTTTTTTTACTGCCTTACATGTAATTCTTTATAGCTAAAGAATATCTTAGAGATGCAGCAGAAGAACAAGTAGACAGACGGTAAGCAGTGTCTGTAAGTGTTTGGTTTTCCTTCCTGTAACATTATGGATAAAGCTGTCAGAAATGCATCTCTAAATGCCCTACAATATTACAAAATATGTTTCAGTCAATTGAGAAATTAGCACACAGTGCAGACTGTTATTTGTCAAGTCTCTCTTCCCTGTCCTAATTACTTGAAGAAAGGTGGCTGTGTTTTTTTGCCCTTGAAGCAAGTCACAGTACCTAAAAGCATATAAAATTCGACCAAATTGTCCAAAACATTACACCAATTTCTTCCATAAAATGTTGCTATAATTTTCTTAAATGAGTAGTTAATTTTCTGAGTGCTCCGTAGAGTACAACTAAACAACTGAGATGACTGTAGGGTGGAACTAAACAATTCAGATGACTATTCAATCAGTCTTTCCTCCCAGACATTCTGTTGCCTCCTAAAACTAGAGACAGAAATCCCCTCTGGAGTTAGGAGGGCTGTGTTTCTTCTCTATCCACAGTAGCTGCTGCTGACAGCCATAATATACACAAAGCAGAAAGCAGAGTATAGTTTGATTTTCTAGGAAATTGGGTTATTATAGCTGGCAAATTTGAGCACAGAAGCAATCTGAGAAACAGGCATTTTTGACAGGCCAATCATAAAGTGAGATCTCTATTTGCTTCATATGATGCATTTGCTTTGAAAGAATTGCAATGCATAATCAGTTTGGCTGGAGTCCTGGTGCATATTCCTTGATTTTAGCAGACTTGCTCCTAAAACAAATTCCAAATACAGAGTAGAACATGTATGGCTGTCAGCAGATAAGTATTTATAGAATTCAGGAGCAGCAAATGATTTGGTGATGCTTTCAACTGGCTTTGAGTCTCTCAATGTACAATGTATGTATTTTGATGTTATTTAAGCCCCATTGTTTGTTTCCCTTTTCTTCTTTCAGTTCTTGTTTAAATACTAAAAATAGATCATTTTCTTCTTCTTCTTTAAAAAACAAACAAAACCCTAATGCATTTATCAAGTGTCTCAGCATCCACTGATATTTCTTCTCCCCCTGCTTTCCAAAATTTGGAGTCATTGTGGTCATCAGATAATTATGTTTCAGAGCCCAGTGCATGCCTCGATACTTGGAAAGAAACTGCTGAAGCAAGCAAGAAAAAGCAGGAAAATTGCACTGAAACAAATGTATCCCCTGATTAGGGGCATTCAAGGCTGCAGCAGGGACATAATGGAAAGATAGGAATGGTAGAACCAATACAGTATCTGATGCAGGCTTCCAGGGAGATTGTTCAGAATGAAAGGTGTGAATTAATGAACAGGACCCAATCGAGTTCCTGCAAAACAATCTGTATGTTGCTCCTTAGATGTTCAATCATATTAAAAGGGGATGTCCATTCTCTTTTCTAGGAACAATTTCCCCATTATTCTGAGCAGCAAGTACATTATTTGGAGGGCTTAATTTGTCAAAGTGAAGGTAAGTGGCTCCACAGAAATTCTTGGTGGTGTTTTGGGGGTTGGCAGATAGAAAACGATGGAGTCAGGGGTCGAAATGGACACAGTGGTGTTCATATGGGAGCAAAGTCTGATAAAGTGCTGGGTTGCTGCAGAGCCAGAGCAGAGGTTTAAACAGAGGGTCCTGCTGGGTGGAAGTGCTGAAAAGAGAGATGTCGGCCTGCCAACAGCACTGAGGTGGCCATTTGGATGGACTCAGAATGGGGCTTCAAGCCCAGGACTTGTATTCACTTACCAGTGTCAGAGCTGAGGAGGCTTAGCTGGAGGTGTTCTAGTATGGGAACCAGGGCTAATTGAGTGGAGCTGAAGTAGCAATTATTTTGGAACCTGAGGATTGTGCTTTGGGGATTAGGAGGCAGAAATGAAACTGTGCCAGCAGCTGGCTCAGGCAATCTTTGTTCATCAATCTTGGGGGCTTATCTGATTTTTCAAGGACTCCAGGAGTTCAAATAAAAGAAGAGATGCCTAGAATGCTGTTGGAGATAGATGAAGTAAATCCAACTGAGCATGTTTAAGAGTTTACATTAAGGATGACATCATGGCAAAACCAATAACAAATTATATATAGTTTTCTGTTCTTATTGTTCCTAGCAAACAGTAGAGTAGCTCTTTTTAAGGTGACACATTCAACGCTAGGGTGAGATGGCCATAAGGACCACTGGGAAGAATATTCTAGGTATCTGACATATAAAATTGCTGGGATCTGCTCAGAGTATCTGACATATAAAATTGCTGGGATCTGCTCTGGGGAAGTTCAGTTGAGTGAGGCACAGACTTGTTTGGTCACCTGGGAAAAGTACTTCCTTGGGACATATTCCTTGGGACATATTCCTTGGGACTGTTAATTCAGCCATTGTTGTTGACTCAGGTCCCCCTCTTGGCTGGTGAAGGTATTTCAGAAGGTGGCCTATGTTGAGTCCATTGGTGCTGATTTCTCTGAGGGAGGGAGTGGTTCTGCCTGCCTTTAAAGAGCATGTGTGTGTCCATCCTCCTGAAGAGATCATTGCTGAACCTGACAGTTTTGGGCAACTCTCACAGCCACTTCCTCTCTCTGGCTTCATTAACTTTTTTTGTCTTCCTTCTTCTTTCATTAAAAAAAAAAAAAACTAAAAAGAGTTGTGTCTTGGCTAATGGGAGCCTGAATCAGCTTTTGAATCTCGTTCGCTCCAAAGTATCTTCATACTTTTTCTGGAACAGCAAGTAGCAGTTTCAAGGAAACACTTTACATCGGGGGTGTCCAACCTTGGCCACGTTAAGACCTGTGGACTTTAACTCTATGCCAGGGCTGTCAAACTCCTGGCCCGCGTGCCACATGCGTCACGCGCTGGCCACGCCCATGTCCGGTTTAGCGAAGGGGGAAAAAGTCCTGATACGTCACATGACGCGGCTGTGATGATGTGAGTTTGACACCGCTGCTCTACGCTATGTTGACTGGGGAATTTTGGGAGCTGAAGTCCACAAGTCTTACAGTGGCCAAGGTTGGACACTCCTGATTTAAATGGTAGAAAATGTTTTAGTAGAAGGCAGAGTGTGCACACCCTTCACCAACATTGAAGGGTCAGCTATGAGTCTCCTGCTTTCTCACTTCATTTCATTGTTTACTCTTGCACTTAGAAAGATAATAACATATCCTGGAGAAGCTAGATAGAAAAGCTAGCACACTTCTCCCTAATGTTTACATGTCATCTGATCTTAACTGCTATGCTTCTATTATATTTAAAAAATAAAAATAGAACTGCATGAAATTATTTTATTTTGATGAGCCGTGGTGGCACAGTGGTTAGGATGCAGTACTGCAAGCTATTTCTGCTGACTGCCGACTGCCAGCAGTCTGGCAATTTGAGTCTCACCGACTCAAGGTTGACTCAGCCTTCCATCCTTCTGAGGTGGGTAAAATGAGGACTCAGATTGTTGGGGGCAATATGCTGACTCTCTAAAACTGCTTAGAGAGGGATGTAAAGCACTGTGAAGTGGTATATAACTTTAAATGCTATTGCTATTTTATAAAAAATATTGTTCTATTGTATTGAGAAATGAAAATGGGACTTTCTCTAAATGGAAAGGTTTGTTTTGCCTGTACTGTATAGCAATACAGTATGTACAATATCTTCTACCTGAGGCACAATCCATGCAGGGTGCCTCCTCCATCACCTACCGTCTTATTGGCAACTGTCAATGAAAGTATTGGGAAGTCATCTTTGTTTTTGTTTTTTTCAGAATTAGGTACTGATTTTCAAATTAGGCAATTTTTCTAATTTAAGGGATGATTTCTCTTCTCCCACATACTCACATCCAGGAATATTGGCTGCTATCATTTTAATTATTCTCTCACTCCCCCCCTCTCTCTGTCTCTCATACACACATACATATCCCCCTCCCATTGGCACTGAATTTTCCATGATTATGAATGCAGCATCAATAAGCTTATTGATTTCACAACTGAATGCAGATGGTGGTGGAAATGAGCCCCCATCAATAGAAAATGATATTGGTTTGCTCAAGTTAATATTGTTTTTTCTTTCTGTTTTGGTTTGAAGATGCAAATCATGCTGCTTAATAGTTCAGCTGCATATTCAGGAACAGAGAGGAATAGGGGTGGGGAAAATGAAAGCAATCTGGCAGTCTCTTTTCTAGCACAGATGCCATAGCTCAAACTCCATGCAACTGCAGAGGCTGATTTAAATCTGGGATCACCCAAATCATGTGTTAAGGGGAGGCTGATAGGTGATGAAAAACAAATGGAAAAGATCAGCTCAGTTGCTAGCGAAGGTAACACAGGGAAGGTGACTGATATAATTGGACTTGAAGCTGTATTATTCATTGCATTCCTATTGTTTCAATGGCATTTACCCTACAGAGCAACACTTATGAACAAAAATTAGGAAATGAGCTATTTATTTATTCAGTTCAAGCCACCCATCTCATATTCATGACTCTGGGCAGTTTACAATTAAGATATAACAATACAGAACAAAACAACCATTTAAACTATGCAAAATATTAAAAGAATTAAATCCATGCAATACTGCTAATGGTCTTCTCTATAGATAAACTGCAGGGCTGGCCATACTGTTAGGCAGAGGGAGGCACCTGACAAACCCTCAGAAGCTGCAGAAGAACCAAGCTAGATGTAACTCAGGCTCCTCCTGCCATCTAGTCTGGTTGGTGTTGTCTTGTCCGGCATAAGATAAGCTGCAGATAAAACTCACCTGCCAGCCCGCAGAGATTTTATGGTTTGTTCTGGGGAGGGGCAGAGACCTTCTTTTTTGTGATATTGGTCTGGAGAAGGATTTAAACCGACCTGATAAAGGATAACACTGACCCCCAGTCACCAGGAATTCTCTGACCTGTTGATTCCATGGCCAAATATGGATGCACCAGGGTGGGTTCCTCCCGGTTCAGACCGGTTCTCCCGAACCGGTAGTGGCCTGCTGGTGACGTCACGATGACGACACCGAACCGGATCGGTCGGTGCCGGTCCGTGGGGGCCGCCATCTTTTTTAATTTTTTTTTGATTTTTTTAATTTTTTTTAAATTTTTTAAAAAAAATTTTCTTTCTGAGCATGCGCAGAAGCCGACTTCCGGCACTGTGCATGTGGTCGCCATCTTTTTTTCGGCTTTGTTTATTTATTTATGTATTTATTTTTGTTACTGCGCATGTGCGCGCCCACGAGGCGCGGGAGGGAGCGAACCGGCAGTGAGGTAAGTTGGAACCCACCCCTGGGATGCACCCACCATCTGCCATATCACGAGAGGACGTGTATAGGCAGAGGCCAAGCCATTAAAGATATTGTCCATGTTTTGTTTGAATTGCCAAATATATGCCCCTGTTAGGCTTAACATTCCTACTTGAAAGAACAGCCCACTGGGATCTGAATTGCGTATTGTCCTATTTCCTCATAGATTCTAATCCAAGGGTCTCAAACCTTGGCAACTTGAAGCCTGCTGGACNAGGCTGTTGAACTAAGAATCTGCTAAATTGAACAGACTGGGGTATCCTGTGAGGGCAATATATTTATCTGAATTTGCTGGATTTACCATATATGCATTTTATTACCATAGTTTTCTTTTATCAATTTTACCCTGGACTTATGTCCTGGTGGTGATGGTTACTAACTGAAGCTTCTCACCAAATCCCTAGATAGGATTTAGGAAAAGCCATGGTAGAGGGTCCCTCCCCCCTGCCAGCCCATATGGACCTTGACCCTATTGGCTTTTACGAAGGGCTTTGGGCAAGGGTGGTGGGCGGCCCACAGACTCCAAGGCACGATTGGTGGAATTAAAACTGTTGAATTTCTTCTTTGCCCTTTGAAAAGTTTTTTTTTTTACTCAATGCATCTGTCTTTACTTTTATTGTTTGAAATGCTTTGATCCTCTATAAGTCGTTCCAAATCACAACAAGTGGATTGCCTGAGAAATTAAATAAATGCAAACAGATTGGGCTTGTAATATCAACATTTTCTTGAAATCACCCAAAGAAGATGTTACCTTTTTCAATATTTCCATGTGCTAGGTTCTCTTTTATGTAGGGAAGTGAGTATTCTCCTGTCTATCATATAATTCCAAGAGTTGATAAAGACATTTTCATCAGCGTTTGACTCTTGTTTGTAAGCATGAATCGGGAAACTCTTGCTAATCTCATTTTAACAAATAATAATTAGCATAGCATTTGCGTGAATGTACAGATATAGTTAGTAGATGCCTTGCAGTTATGCAAAGTCAGACCAGGGATTCTGATCATTCAGGTGCTGTTAGACTGGCTGATAGCCCTTCCCTAAAGCATCTATGGTGTTTCTATCCTTTCTCTCTATTAATTGAACCAAATTTTCACCTGGAGTGGTTTTGCAAAGATAAGATAAAATATAAACTATATTATGATAAATAATAGCAGGTTTTAAAAAGACAACATAACTATAATTTTAGGAAAGAAAAAGAAGAAACTTTGGGAAATTAACATTTCTGTCTGAAACTAAAGTGGTAATCATCTTGGTGCCAGGTAGATTTTCCAAAAAAGGAATCCAGAAATGAGGGGTCACCCAGAAGACTCTCCGGTTACAACCAATCTAATCCGGATTCCAGGCAATAGGCAGGCCAGCTGGTATGGAAACAAAAATATTTTATATGCTGCCATGCTGAAGGGTCAAAGTCAAGCAGCTGCTTCTAGAAAGCAGCAATTGAAATTATTCCCCCCTTCTGCCTCAACACACTCACAAAAGACCAGACAATACCTTGTCCCCAGAAAAATTGCCCTATCAGAGGTAGGCAGCCATATGCTTCATGCAGTTCTCAGGCTGATTGTCCCCAACTATGGGAACCAACTCTTTCTATCCTGTTTTTGCTTTTCGAGGGTTTAAAAGATAAAGATGTTGCTTTATGCCATAACCTCCCCCGCCCCCGCAGATCTCTCCAAATGCAAATTCCTTCCCATCAAAGCGTCCTATGATTGAAATGGCCCTAGAAACCTTTTAAATAAATAATTAAATATATAAATGATTTTTAAGGGGCAAAATGAATACCTTAAAACCACTTAACTTCCCAGTTCCCAAATGTTTGGTTTCACTCCTACGCGCTCCAGTGACTTTATAACATCACTGGTGAAATACCATTTGGCCTTTGAAGGACAAATTCTGCTTCATGGCTCTTTTATGGATTTGTATAAGTTGAATTCTTTAAGACTGAGTCCATGGCCACATATTGCAGATAATTTAGTAGTACGATATCATGTAAAACAAGCCTGGTTATTTACTAGATGTCTTTCCTGGGTGTCTATGGCAGAAAAAAATATTATGTGTGTTACCTCTTTCATTAGTCAAAGCATTAATGTGATGGCTTTCTCTTCAGTTTTTGGGATCTGGGCAAAGATTGAAAGAATCACAGAGTTGGATAAATCCAAATTAAAGCATCCCAGATTACTGTCTATTCTCTGCTTGAACATAGCAAATGAAGGAGAAGTTGCCATGTCTCCAGATAATTTGTTCCCTTTTGAAATGCACTTACTATTACAATTAGAATCTGTCTCCCTGTAGCTTAAATCCATTGTTTCATGTCCTGCATTTTGGAACAAGAGAGAACAGATTTTGACTTAATTCTGCTGGGGGGGGGGAGGAAATCTGTAAGAGGGAAATCATGAATTTCCATCAAATTTTTGACTTACAAGTTTCCTTTCCCTTTTCAACCTGAGGTTCATTTTGTCTCAAGGAGGACACTAGAGGACACCAGTTTCTAAAAACTTTATGATGGGTTTGCAAAACCAGGTCCAGCACATCTAAACATGTTCAGTAACATTCCATGGGCATGTATCCAAAACAAAGGAAACAGCAGGAATTTATAATCAAGCAACAAGGAAGTACAAGATTATAAATGTGGTTGGTCACAAATTAATTATAAAAAGACAGTTTCAAAATAGGTCTATTTTGAAACTGTCTTTTTATAATTAACTAGCTGTTTACCCGGCGTTACCCGGGTATTTATTTACCCCAATCTTGTATTAGACAGGAAAAGGAATGAATTATATCTATAGTGTCAAATCAAAGCAATTTTATTTACAGGGTTTAACCGGTAGTAAAAGGTTTTAGAATCCACTACTGAACAGCTTGTCTTCAGAAATCGTGGGCGCTACATCACTGAAGGTTTTTAAGAAGAGACTAGACAGTTACTTATCTGAAATAGTATAGGTTCTCCTGCTTGAGCAGGGGCCTGGACTAGAAGACCTCCAAGGTCCCTTCCAGCTCTATTCTATTCTATAATATAGAAACTATTCTTATGTACCTACTTGCTTCTAATGCTTGCTAAATATTTGCTGTCATATCCTAAAAAATTCATTAAAATTTAAATGGCTTAAATTCTTTCACATTTCTGTGTGACATTCTTTCAGATATTTGAATACGATTATCCTACTCCCCTCAAGTCATTTTTTCCTCAAGGTTAAACATATACAGCTCTTTCAATTTCTCTTTATAGTTCTTGGGTGGCAGTCCTCTAATCATCTTTATTGTCTTTTACATCTTTATGTTGTCTTCTTGGCCTTGTCCTCAAGTCAAGAGGATTCTTCCACTTAAATGAGCTGACACAGACTGATTGAATCCCTAAGCAAAAATGCTTAGTCATTGGTGTGGCATCATGCCTCACATTCTGAACAAAGTGATCGTTCAGTATGTTTCCAATCTTTAGCATTTTCCTGACACTTGACTAATCTCTAAGTTACTTTTGGGGTGAGGTCATAGTGACGTCTCTGGTGCCCAAATTAGGAACCAGGGCACCTCTAAACAATGGCGCATGTGCCACTTTAAGCTTTAGGCCCCTAACTTCCTATGATGTAAGCAGTCTTAGAAAGAAAAGCTTCAAGACAGTTAAGAGCGAGAAAGAAACTCCTTGGCTCCAATTGCCCATTAGAGAGAATCCTGGCCGCTTCCCTCTTTTCTTTGAACTTGAGTTCTTCTGGAAGGGAAATGTAAATTGAACAGCTTTTTGGCTCAACAATAGCATCAATCAAAAGAGCAGGGGTGAAACTGAAAGGCTTTTCTTGGTTTCCCCTTCTCTTTAGCCATACTTGCAAATTCTCTGATGTGGCATGTACAGAATACTACTAAAATAGCTGGGATAAAAGCTGTGTTGTTTATTTATGGAGGGACAATGATATAAGATATAAATGGTGCTGTGTAGTAGAATGTAGTCCAGGTTCTCAGGAGGGAGGGGCTGCATTCCAGAAGAGCAAGAGACAACAAAGGTTAGATTGTTTGTTTGTGAGAAAGAAGATCAAGGCAGCTCCTCCCTTGGAGTTTTCAGAGTATATCTTTATTTTTATTTTTTTTAAAATAGTTTTTATTAAACAATTTTGTCTTTAAAAACAACATAAAAAACAACAACAAATACAGAAAAAAACAAAACAGAACGTAACAAAACAATACATACCATTTAAGGTCATTTTATAGCTTTCCATATCAGCATACGTAATTTGCTTTTGTAATTCTCTATTCTATATTACCTTCCTGTCCATTTACTTCTCAATAGTAGTATAATAACGTTATAATAACATATATTTTAACAATTATAATGATACTAGTTGTTCATATCTACAGTTTATATATATTCAGAGTATATCTTTAATGATGCAAGTAGTTTGCTTCAGTTTGGCAAAATTTCTGTCTGTAGGTGAGGAACAATTAAAGGAAGCTGCTTTGAAGTGCCTTTCTTGGGTTTTGGAGCCTGACATCATGTTTATTAAGATCAGCAGCTTGAACTTAACATTGACCTTGAAATGAAGGATTTTAACATATTGCAAAGAACATACTATTCTCAATCACATGGGTAGTTTCAACTTCTGGTAAAAACACATTTCTGCACATTCCTCTTCTTTCTCAATAACTTAGTCAGACACCTTTCAACACTTTTAATCTGTTTTGCTTCTGGATTAATACATCCACTCCTTGTCTAGATCTCCTTTGTAGTTGTTCTCAATTATTGTTCTCAAGTGTAATAATTAATCTAAGCATTTTATTAGTAATGCTTTAGACTGCTCTGAATCTGTTTTTGATCATACATGCAGTCAACACACCAAGGCTCCAATACTGAATCTTCAGTTTCTTATCTGTTACAAATTCTTCAATTGCCTTAGTCTTTTTTTGTAGGGAGGAAGACAAACGTTTGTTATATTTTTCTGCAGAATACAGGCCTCAGTATTCTGTAACAAAGCTTTAAAGTGACTTTTCTTCATTCACAAATATAAATTGTTATACATACCTCAAGGTTACATACTTCAGGCCTCATCAAAAGAACATTATTATTTTTTCATCCCTTTTTTGAGAGAAGACAGCCAGTTGCTCTCATGTCAAAAGTGTCACACTGGCCTTACATGTATGTTTCTATTCTGAGGGCATCCTTTTTTTTATGATGTTGTTATTCAGCTAGCACCAAAGAAGCCACTAATGGCTGTTCCATAAGCCTTGTAGCCTTTGCTGATTCTCAGTGATTTGTCTGAGTAGTAATCATATTTTCCCATTTTAATACATTAGCAAAAAAGTTGATGTGGTAGTGGCCAAACCTGGGGCTCTAATACCCCATCACTGCTGCACAAAAAATTCAGCTTCACTTCTGACATTTTGCATTACTTATTGATAAGGAGGCAACGGTGCAGGACGTGAACTGACTGTATTTATTAAGAACAGCATGGACTCCTCTGTCCTGGAACAAAAAAGGAACAGACTGCAAGAGATAACTCCCCATAACAATAGTAGCTTCACCTTTTTTAAAAAATACCAAGTTCCTGACAAAGGTCACCATTATGGTAATGGAAGATTGTAATCTGATCTTTCAGAAGATATTGCTTTAGGTCTGTATTGGCTGTTTTGATCCCAGGTCAGATTAATGATTAAGGAGAGGCCACGCTAACAGACATGCTGCAAAAATTATCTACAAGGATCCATTAGTCTATAGATTCTTTGTTAAAAGCTCATTTTAGCAATATCTTAGATGTCAGAATCTTGGGTCTGCCTCTAGACAGACTAGTCCATATTCCAAGTGCAGAGAGACGTGAAGCTAAGCTCTTAGAAAATTTGATTGCACTGCTTCTAGAAGTAGTTTCTCTAGAGGCACAACCAAGACTTCAACTTATACATTTCTAAACACAAATCTGTGATCCATAAAGCAAAGGACTGAATACCTTAGTCAATGGCAATAGGTATATAGTTTTTACCTCTGCTACTAGTAAAACTCAGAATTATATTTTTGTCTTGAGAAGGATACAATAATTTCCCAATTAAGATCATCTTGATTTTTGCTTATCTGGGGAGCATCTGCTAGTCGTATACATTTTACCCAGTTGTCTGTGATATCTGAGAGGGGGGCACATTGGTGGAATGATATCTTTGCTATCTAATCCTCCTAAAAGGTCAAATGGGGAGAATGTATTTTTCCTACTAGAAGATTCAGCTCCAGAAATCTCAAAAATGGCTAAATTCCACACTAATTCCATTGCTGTTTGAAATACAGTTTGATATACAGTAGTTTGGCAATCTGAATGTTTATATATACAATTATTACATATCTTATGGAACTATATTGATACAGTACATTGCTCATTGTTTTAGTATGTTCTCTATGCATACCCATTATATGTACACATATATGTACACATATATCTTTACAATTTATATTGACTTATATTCCTACTATGATTTGATTGCTTATTTGTACCTGGACTATCATTAAGTGTTGTACCTTATGATTCTTGACAAACTTATCTTTTCTTTTATGTACACTGAGAGCATATGCACCAAGACAAATTCCTTGTGTGTCCAATCACACTTGGCCAATAAAAAATTCTATTCTATTCTATATTGTATACATACATGTGGCGCAATGGTTAGAATGCAGCATTGCAGGCTACTTCTGCTGACTGCTGGCTGCCAGCAGTTCGGCAGTTTGAATCTCATCAGCTCAAGGTTGACTTAGCCTTCCATCCTTCCAAAGTCAATAAAATGGGGTCCCAGATTGTTGGGGGCAATATGCTGACACTAAACCACTTAGAGAGGGCTGTAAAGCACTATGAAGCAGTATATAAGTCTAAGTGATATTGCTATTGCTATTCTTTATTGGTCAAGTGTGATTGGACACACAAGGAATTTGTCTTTGGTGCATAAGCTCTCAGTGTACATACAAGCCACAGAGTAATATAATCATAAGATACCAATAATAGAAGGCAATAGAAAAAATAAGAAGGATAATAGTAATAAAGACTTACTACATGGGTAAATATCCTTAGACATAAGGATATTTGCATTATATGCCATGTGTAAAGGACTTCTGGTCTTTGAGCATAAAGTCAAGTCATTTAGCATTTTGCACTGGAGAAAGCAATTATGTTTGAAAGAGTTAGCGGTAAAAGAAAACCAGGCTGCCAAAGAACACGATGGCTAGACACCATCAAAGCTGACACCAGCCAGAGCATAGAAAAACTCAAAGAAGCAGTGCAAGATTGGAAGATGTGGAGACACCTGGCCCAGAATTGCCAAGAGGTCAGACATGACTGAATGGATAACATCATCATCATTAGCATCATCTCTATTTAACGTTTATTCCAGACTACAGAATTTGTCCTCTTTTTATAAGTTTTTAGAAAGTACTCTTCCATTAAACAAGTAGTTGAATACTGGCTCTGTATATGATTGTGACAGATATTCAGCTGCATGTTTTAACAATGAACAGGAATCTTTTGTCTGCAGAGCAGGAGATGATAATAAAGGAGTATATTTTATTGTGAACAGTGACAAACATTATGTGTGCAGCAGATTCACAGGCAGTCATAAAATCACTATTCTGCTGTTTGGATCAAGTTTCTCCAACTTTCAGGGGTCTATTACTGAGGAATTTTGGAATAGTTATTCAAGAATAAACCATCCACCCTTCGGTATGACTTGGTTTTATGATGCAGTGTTTATGTGTACACATTAGAATGCCAGCAGGTGTTTTCCTATATGCCTACAGTGCAGACTTTACCCATTTCTTCAATAATTATTCTGAAGAGATGATGACCAGCATGATGTAGGAGAAAATGTGCTGGCATGTAAACATGTGTACACATGGACATTGCATCAGAAACTCAGGTCATAATCAAAGGGAGAAGGTGAAGAACATGAAAAGAGCAGCCTTCTCTGTGCTTTTGGATTGGATTGCAATTCCCATTGTTCCCAGATGAGGGGGAATGATTGGAGTTGCAGCCAAAATACTTCTAAAAATAAGTTCTTCCTAGGATTTTTTTTTTTAAAGTGGTAGAGTACAGTACATCTTAAAACAAATATATTTGAAAATTATTAATCACTTTTCAATCCAGGAAAAATGGCATAAAGCACATTCCAAGAGCACTCTTCAATAGTCAGGATACTGATAGATAGGATAGATAGGATAGATAGATAGGTAGGTAGGTAGGTAGATAGATAGATAGATAGATAGATAGATAGATAGATAGATAGATAGATAGATAGATAGATAGATAGATAGATAGATAGATAGAAAGAACATACATACATACATACATACATACATACATACATACATACATACATACATACATACATACCGGTACACACATACATACATACATTTATTTCTATAGTTAACTGGACAGAGCATGAATGGTTGGTGGTGATCTCAACATGTTCCCTAGATTCTGAGGAAATAACCAAATTCAATTAAAAAAATAATGGTGTCGTCTGAGTGTTTCCATTGGTGATCCCCAAATACAGCAGGCACTTCTCTTCTGGTTGAATTGCCACGTTGGGATGGAATGTGCTAGAAACACAACAGAAGTGGCTGTCAGAACCTCTCTGCCTCTATGGCTTGCAATGGGCTTCAGGGCTTTTAGTTTCCTTCGTCCAAATGAAACATTTTCTTGGGTTTACTGCTTATATGTTTTGACCACTACATCCGAAGCACTGATGCACAGAGTCACTTGAAATGTCATTGTTTGAAATAATATCACTTTTATTATATGCAGTGCAATCTGGCATGTGAATCACGTGCCTAGAAGATGAATTACACTGAACTGAGCACCATTATCTGAAATCTTGGCTGCAATGTTGTGTTTCTTCTGCTCATACTTAGCCACCCCCTCCAACACCCATTCTCTGGAAAGGAAAGTTCAGCAGTATCGATCATGTTACTTTTTAATCTGATTCTGAGAACTGTTTCTTAAAGTATTTCTACAGTCCATAGATTAATCTGCTGATGGCATAAAGGCTACATACTTTAGCTTCAGAGGTGTTCCCTTCCTGATCAACAGGCTTTTCCATTTATGGATTAATAAATAAATAGTCGTTTCCTGGCTTGGCCTCAACAAATGCCTGAAGAAGTAGATTTTTTTTTTTTTGCAAAATTAGCATTACAGCTATTTGGAACTACCTATTAACAGATTAACAGAGATGGAAGGTACCTTGTGGGTCATCTAGTCCAACCCCCTGCCCAAGCAGGAAACCCTACACCATTTCTGACAGATGGCAGTCCAGTCTCTTCTTGAAAGCTTCCAGCGATGAAGCTCCCACAACTTCTGAAGGCAAGCTGTTCCATTGGTTGATTGCTCTCACTGTCAGAAAAATTCTCCTTATTTCCAGGTTGAATCTCTCCTTGGTCATTTTCCATCCATTATTCCTTGTCTGGCCTTCAGGAGCTTTGGAAAATAGCTTGACCCCCTCCTCTCTGTGACAGCCCTTCAAATATTGGAACACTGCTATCATGTCTCCCCTGGTCCTTCTCTTCACTAGACTAGCCATGTCCAGTTCCTGCAACCGTTCATCATATGTTTTAGCCTCCAGTCCCCTAATCATCTTGGTTGCTCTTCATGTAGGTTTAAACCTTTGGGATTCACTTCTGTTTTTCTTGAAAAAATGATTAGGCATTTTAGCAAGATATTATAGAAAAGTTTTAGTAGTTTGAGAGCCAGAGAGTGAAGGTCAAAGCTGAATCTGTCTTTGACTTGACTATCATCATAGCAGAAGTAGTAATCATCTGATGGTGCTCTATCTTGTTCTATAGAAGCCCCTATCTACACTGATCATTTCAAAGATATAAGACAGCAGTTCCAATACAGCTAATTTTGAATGCGTTTTTGATCTAGTGACCCCTTGATTACCGCTGGCAATAGAAATATCAGGGTGAATTTTGATCTGATTACTAATACCTCTCCTTCTGCTTCTGAATCTTATGGTTCCTCCAACATCTGACCTCAAATTTTCCTTTACATTAGTATTTCTAGATTTTGCATCCAGATTTCAGTTTCAGTTCTGAAGTTCAAGTTGAGCCTCAATTCTGACAACTCTCTAGTTCTCAAACTATGGAAGATTCTAACATAGCTTAGCACCCATCCAATGAATGTTAATCCTATGTAATATCATTTCACCATCAGTTGGCCCTCAATTTTACATATTAAACATCTAATATCATTGTCTTGTTTAAGAAATAAAAATGTCCAATGTCCAAGTTATTGATGGAAATTGATGTGTCTCCTCTCCTCCCTTTAGTTGCGGTGGTTGGGAACAGAGGTGGGATTCTCAGAATTTCCCTACGGTTCGCCCAGCGTGTACACCCTCGCTTCGGACACGCGCACGCCTTCCACGCATGCATGTGGCCTTCCACACATGCACTTTGCTCGCGTGCATGGCTTGCATGCATGCACGCGGCTTGAAAACGTGGCTAAATAGGACGGCATAGCGCCGGGGCGGGTGGGCCCGCTAGCCCCGGGGCGGGTGGGCGGGGCGGGCCCACCCGCAGGTCACTACTACCAGTTCACCCGAACCGGTCCGAGCCAGCTGAATACCACCTCTGGTTGGGAACTCTAGAATTTCTCCACTATATTAACTTGATTTTCTAGGGAAAAAGAGAAATATATTTATGGTGGTAATTCATTAGTATTTGTCAACTTCTCATACACCATTGTAGGAAGTTAACCAAAACTTTCTTTGATGACATCATATTTTCTTATGGCTTTTTGTAGAATTTTATTTATATTTGCTTGTTAAATATTTTTACCTCTGTGAGAAGACAAATATTTTAAAAGAATCTATGAAGATTCCATCTGAGTTTGTCTACCACTAGCCATAAAAACATGGGAAAGATATTAGTACCAAAAGGCTCACAATTCCCAATAACCCATCATCATCAACTCCAAAAGCATGTTCAATTGTTCAACAGCATAATGTCTTACTTAGCAGTATACACTGGGAATCCATTCCTAGAAGACATGGTATAATTCATTTCCTGAAGATTTTAAGAGCAAGGTTGACTGACAGGAGAATATGGTAGCTACTGTGAATGGGGAGGACTCAGCTTGGGAGGGACTCTTTACCAGCTGAATTTTTCAATCTTTTTGTAATATATAGGTTTTAATTATCTCTTCTCTTTATCTCATCCCCATCCAGTTTTGTCCCCTCTTTCCTCCTGCTTTTTATTTCCTGTGCAGCAGCTGCTTCCTCTTACCTCATATCCATCCTGATGTTTTGGGAGGAGGGAGGGTTATTTGAAGGATGGAAGGGTATTTTGTGCATTTGGGTGTGAATGAGTCAGGATTGATCGCCCATATCCACTACAGCAGCATGTAACCATGGTTAGAGATACTGAGAAAAGCCTGTAATTTTAAAACTGCTGCTATGATATCATCACATCTTCAAATCTTTTATCTGATTGGCTTGGCTGATTTTTTTTGTTTTGGTTCGGTTTTACAATCCATAATCCTTTGCAATTCTCCATTGTAGCATCAGGAATATATGGAGGGTAATATCCATTTCTTGTTTTCTGTGTGGACTGCGGGATAGAGTGTTTTTGTGTTTCTCTGGGAAACCCTAACCCAGGGGTGTCAAACTTGTGTTGTCACGTTGTCGTCACGTGACGTATCGTGACTTTTCCCCCCTTTGCTAAAATGGGGGTGGGCATGGCCAGTGCATGACACATCCGGCCCACAGGCTGGGAGTTTGACACCCTTGCCATAACCCATACAACTCAGAAGGCAGTGTAGTAATTTAATTACATTTTTTGCATTCTTCTCTTGGCCAACTGGAGTGAGCAGAGATTGTCTCATGTTGATCTTAATACATTTCACATGTTTTGAAGCCAGCAGAAATAAAGACAATTGTAAATTGATTTCAGGAAAATCAATGAAGTGGGTGTGCCCAAAGTACACAATTTCAGAAGGAACAATGACCATTTCATCATACAATTCCAATCTCAAATGCTACTTGGGCTTCTTTTCAAATACTGTACACAAAAATGTACAGACAAAAGAGTTTGCTGTGATTATTGTGTTGTGCTAGACATTTGGACACTGAAGATATTACCAATCCATATCTTCCTTAGAGTGAGATTTTTTTTTTTTGATGTTCAGAAAGAGATGCCCCAAGGAATTCCCTTTGCTGTAAAAATAAAATTATACATTTGGGTCTTTTAAAACAGAAGCGTGGGTGTGGGTAAAGTGGCAGGATTGGGCCTGGAAGAGTAAGGCCTCAGTCATGCAGTTTTTGATAAATGGCTGGAATCTCCAGGAATCTGGTAAATGTCCAGGTAATTTGGAGCAGAGAAAACAGGTAGAAATAGGTAGCAGTTTAACCAAAAAGATGCCATAAGTTTAATTTCAGTATTATTACGCTTGTGCTTCCTTTTATTTCTCTGTACAGTTTGCAAAGCCTTGCAGCAAACCTCAGGCTATGCAAGAGTATATTCTTTCCTCCCTTGTTCCTTTGCTCTTCTGAACCATAATATTAATTTGGAGCTATTTTTGTATATATAATATTTGAATTTTTTAAAAGCTTTTCTCTTTTTTAAAAAATAAAATTTGATTTCATATACCTTGTGAGATTGATCTACCTTACAATTTTGGTAGAATGGAGGGGGGAGGAGGAGGAGGGAAGAAAGGCTACAGGTGGTGACAATAGAAATTCCAAAGCCACTATCCCAAAACAGGGGTTGGGACCAGTAGTGGGTTTCACTTACCTTTGCTACTGGTTCGGGAATGGGAGCGTGCGGGCGGCCTCCCGCCGCCGCTGCGTGCAAACCAGTAGCAACCCACCACTGGTTGGGACAGGATGTAAGGACCCAGGAAGTTTGAGACCTCTAGTCTTATCCATCCTATGGGTTTCAGCCTCTGTACAGGTTGAAGTTAATGAGTGTAACCTGTGGTACTCCTGTCTGCAATGCAGACATTTTGCTTCACTTACTTTCTTGCTGAGTAGCCAAATACAGTAACTATCATTTAGACAACTTAGATCAGGGGTGTCAAACTCACGTCGTCATGGCAGCATCACATAACGTATCGGGATTTTTTCCCCCTTCGCTAAACCGGGCGTGGTCGTGGCCAGCATGTGAGGCATCCAGCTCGCGGGCCGGGAGTTTGACGGCCCTGACTTAGATGCTCTGCTTTACATCTAAGAAAAACTGAAACACAGAGAATTCAATTTGTTACCAGTCCTCTCACTTAGCATGGTTTTAACATTCTGACCTTGTGATAAGACATTTTCAACAGACACAATAGTACCTTTAATTTTACCTGAGTAACAGAATAATTCACAAGAGACAAAGAATTCAGGGAAGGCTTTTGGGAAGAGCTTGGTCTTGATCATGGGATCAATCATTAGGTAGGTATTTATCATCAATAGTTTGTTCTACCTAGTTGTAGCAAGCTTTAGCTTTCAAAAGTTTCATCTTTCATCTTCAAGACAATCTCTAAATCCTTGAGCTGATGGAAATTCTAGGTTGGCCTTCTTAACCTGGTCCCTTTCAGTTGTGTTGAATAACCTCCAAGGTAACAAAATTGTTCAGCTATGGGATATATTATCTGGGTATTATAGATTAATACCCAAATACTGCTGGAAGATACTACATTATAATAGGATCCTTTTCACTTGGAGAAATCAGTGTAACACATAACCCAAACACTGGAACATACATGTTACTTGCAAACAAATAAGTTATTTCTTCCAGAAATTTTAGATGGTCCGCTGTTTAAAAGATAACCATATTATAATCTGCTACATCTCTTCTGTAAATGTTGAAAGTAATATTTATTGAGCCACAAACTCTTCACATTCAGGCTGATCTACTGAAGAAATATTGACAGGACATGAACACAGAACACAGTGCATTCCACCTTCCCTATTTGTCTGCAGAAGTTTATTTTCCTGGGAAGCCTGCTATAGCTGCTCTATCATGATAACAGCATCTGCTGTTTTCAAGCTCATCATAATCAGAGGCCCCCTTGGGTTGCCAGGCAGCAAACTGATGGCTGAAACACCCATTGGGAACCCATTACTCAAGTCATCCTGCGGACAGGATTGTTCACATTCTGCTGCGGATATTTACAATCACAGCTGCTAAGATGGTATTTGCAAATTTGTACTGATTTGATTAGCTCGTCTGATCGTCATTGCTTCTAAGAGCAGGATCTGGCCATAAAATTACGTTCTGCCGCACATGTGACTCCATTTAATGGTGTATTGAAGGAATATTATGTTAATATCTTACAGATGAACAAAGTATTGGAATATTGTAGGGGCCAGTAAGAGACCATATGGTGCAATCAAGAGCTGTCACTCCCTATGGTCCCAGGCAATTTATACTCAATGCAACCCTGAGGAAGGCAAAAGACTATCAGTTCATACTTAACTGAATAACTTCTCTATGGCAGTGACCATATTTAATTGCTAGAACTTTCATCTGTGTTGCTAATGTGCTCCTTAGTTGCAGTCACTATCAGTATAGTGTACATGTTGGAGGCATCATTTTCATCCAGAGTCAATATGGGCCTTTCACAATAATTGCCAAACACCAATCAGCTTTACATGGAGAGGTAAGTAGGAAAGTAAACAAAGGAAGGTAAGGGAGTATATAGTTAACAGCTTTGTATTTGTGGAGAATCTTACTAAGTGCACCTTGAATACTTAGTAAAGCATTAAGTCCTCCATGGTAAGCTGCATCTCACAAGCACTCATTCACTCTATTTTAAATAGCGAAACCAATGTCCATTCATCCTGGGAAACTGAAGACAACTTACTTTGTAATATTCCTATTCCTAAATTTAAACTATGACAAAAATATGGAGGAACAAATTCATATTTATGCTTTTAATTCTTGCTCTGCTGGAAGAAATTTAATGGGAGAAAATTGCATAGCACCATCATTCCAAACCCTGGTCTATCTTCCCAGTTATTTCTTTACGTAAGTTACATCAAGAGAGAGGATGGTAATATTAGCCTGATGCTAGAATAAAGCATAGAATAACAGGGTTGGAAAGGACCTTGGAGGTCTTCTAGTTCAACGCTCTGGTCAAGCTGGATACTCTATGCCAGGGGTGTCAAACACAAGGCCTGCCCGCAATGTGGTCGGATCTGGCCCATGGGGCTGTCCTGGAAAATGTAAGGGGCTGGCCCGTGTCACTTCGGCCAGTCTACCCGCGTTGCTTTGGTCCGATCTACCCGTGTCGCTTTGGCCTGGTGTACCCGCGTTGCTTCGGCCCAGTCTACCCAATGCGAAGAGGAAACATGCCAGTAGTTTGGGGAGTGGCGTCAAGCTGGCCACGCCCACCCAGTCAGCCATGCCCAGTGAGTGGCATCAAGCTGGCCACGCCCACCCAGTTCGCCACGCCCACTCAGGCNNNNACATCGGGCCAGCGTAGCTTCGGCCCGGTCTACCCAATGCGAAGAGGAAACATGCCAGCAGTTTGGGGAGTGGCGTCAAGCTGGCCACACCCACCCAGTTGGCTACACCCACCCAGTCAGCCACGCCCTCCCCGGCCCCCCGAGGTCAACCACAGCCCTGATGTGGCCCTCAATGAAATTGAGTTTGACACCCCTGCTCTATGCCATGCTGTGCAAATGGCTATCCAGTCTCTTCTTGAAAACCTCAGTGATGGAGCACCCATCCCACAACTTCTGGAGGGAAGCTGTTCCATTAATAGCCAAGAGGAATGACATGAATGAAATTGTTCCACAGGCTTCTCTTCCCAAGAATAAAATGCCACCTCCTGGGGTTTTCCCCAGCAGTAGCGATGCTGATCTTGATAGATTAGCATCTATGGAAGTTCCTGCTAGAAAAAGTGCCCCCTTTTTCCCATGGCATCCTAATTCATTCCAGCCAGCAGTTCTGGAGCAATGCTTGACTAAGAACTCTTTTATTTTCATTCAGCATATTTCTGGCTATTGCTATTTCATCTGTGGTGGTGGTGGTGGGGGGGGTTCCCCCCAAATGTGTTTTGTTTCTTTTGTTTTTAACCTATTTTTAATTTTAATTGCTTTTTTATACATTTTGCTATTATTTAAGTTGCATTTTTTAGAGTATGTTTTTATAAGATAGAGATACTGAAGGATTGGTGAATGTAAGTAAAATATGCCAATATAAATATGAATAAAAAGTGGGGGCCATTGTTAGCCACTTTGGGAATATTTTATGGAAACATGCAGGAAAAAAATAAATAAAGAGAAAACAATAACAGAGAATATATAATTGAATCATAGAAAAGGCTTGCTCATTATCCAGGGGGTTAAAGCTCTCAGTGTGATCTCTGCCCAAAAGAGGCCAAGTTTCAAGTAAAATAGGGAGCCATACAAACTAAATAAATAAATGCATATTAATTGATCAGTATACTGACTATAGCATAAGATTCCCATAATGTTGGAAACCCGCACGTGCCCATCAGGATTGTAATAACCCACAACTATTATTCCACCCTCAGTAGCTGCTCTGTTCCTGGAGTCTGCCAGTGGATTGCTATGGCAACCCAGCAAAGTGGTTCCTTGCAGCTGATTTTTCCAGCCTCTTTATTTCCTACTTTGGTGTTTCGTTAAAAGAGTGGCGTATTGGTAAAGTCTGACGGGCAGGACTTTGCAGATGCCATACGCCATTTCTTACGCTCAGTTTCCCTTGGATCCAATTGCAAGGTTACATAAGAATAAACTCTGTCTAATTCTGCAAAAAGCTCACTTTGATTACCGAGATTCACTCTGAGGAGTACATCAGGACACAGCTTCAGGCAGCTGATTTGCAACCTTTAGCTTTGCATTTGCAATGCAAACGGGTTTGCAAAGATGCTGCTTTGAGTGCCAATTTAGGCAGCAGGCAGGATATGAATTCAGTGTGGGCTTTTTTCTTTTCTTTTTTAACAACACAACAGCAAACGTGAAAATGCTGATGTGAAACAGTCCATCAAAGAAATCCGTGTCCATTTTCTTACTCCCTGATGTTCCTTTATCTTAATCTGACACAAAACAGGAAAAAGAAGAGAAAATAATAACATCTGAAAGCTGTCTGGGCCCTTCAATTAGCTTGAATCTCTTCTCAACAGATGCTTCTGCCCCTGTTCTAAACCATATCTTGGAGCTGGGCTTCCATGTGTGCTCTCACTATTACATTAGCACCAGTGGTGGGTTGCTGCCGGTTCGGACCGGTTCTCCCGTACCGGTGGCGGAAATTTGCATCTGCTCGCCGAACCAGCAGCGATGGCCGGCTGTCCACGCCCCTGAACCGGTTCTCCGGTCGCCACAGCTGGCAAAAGAACCCTCTGTGCATGCTCAGAGGGTCATTTCTGCAACATGACAAAGGCGCACACGCAAAACGCGCACTTCCATCGCGATGCGAACCGGTAGGGAAGGTAAGTGGAACCCACCCCTGATTAGCATCAGGAATTGTATACAGAAGGGCAGGTTTCAGTATTTTTCATATCAACCCTTCCAAATTGCCAAGTGCCTTCCTTGTTTGTTTATTGCATTTATATTGCACTTTTATTCTTAGTCAATAATTTTTTTTTACTAAACTTATCAAAGTATAAAATACAAATAAAACTAATGGGAAGACTGGGGCGGGTAAAAGAGAAAAAAGAAAAGAAAACATTGACTTATGACTCTTTTTAGCATAACATTACAGCCTGAACTTTTTACCCTTACACACTTAATATGTACTAACCATTTCTATAATAACAAATTTATTTAATCGACAAAACCCAAAGTTTCATTTTTTTTACATCTCAACCACAAAATCCAGAAGCAGTTTCCACATAGAAACAAATCTAGATGTGTTCTTTTCTTTTATAAAGTTAATTTAGCCATCTCTGCTAGTTCCATCAGTTTTTCCAGCTCTATATTGCACCTTTAGTGTGTACAACTCAAGCCAACATACCCCCTGCTTCTACCTCTTATTTTCCCCACAAGAAAAAATACTTTGGCTTTGGTTGGATTAGGAATGACTGGTCTCGGTCAACTTCCTTGCTTAAGGGAGGACTAGAGTTCACTTCTCCCGATTTCTGGTCCATCAACTTAACCACTACCCCACACATTTCAGAATGGCTGTGTCAAAATGACTATTTACTGGGTGTAAGAAAAACCTTTCCTAGCCTCCTTCATGAAGTAAAATGCTTGACAATGAAGGAGAATTCCCTATTGTATACATGGAGCGTCCTGCTCCTTGCAAAAGAGCAAAGAGACAAGGGTGAAATGATTTGCACTTGAAACAGAACATGTTTGCTGAGACTTTCAGCCAAGCAGCTGTGTGTACATACACATGTAGTCACACATGACTTTCAAAGCTGCTGGGTGAGCCTTCCAAAGGATACAGCTGTTTTAACAGTTTGAGAAGTTTGCATCAGTTACATTAACCAGTTCTGCAAAGCACATCCTTCAAATGCTTGAACAGCTCCAAAAGAGACTTACTGGCTCACAGTTCTTTTGGCATATCAAAATAAGACTCTAGTCATTGTGCTCTAATTCAGTGATGCGTTTCCCTAGTTAACTTCCCAGTGATTCAATTGTGTAGGAATGCAGAGGGGGGGAAAAAAAACCCAGAGGAAATGTTGGATAACCACTGGATTAGATAAGGTAAATTTCTGCTTTATTTTCAGCCACTAAAATATCCCAAATCCTGCAATGAAAATGGAATTTAATTATGTAACAAAACTGGCTTTCTGAACATCCTTGGGGGAAAAAAATACAGCACCAAAAGAGTTAAAAGCAGCTAAGTTCTGAGGCTTCTTTACATGCCCTGCATTGGGAGGGTGGGGGGTTTGCTCTGCTTGTCAACCAGACTTCAAGTAATTGTTAAAAAGGGCAGAGAATTAGGAATGCCACCCCAAAGAAACGGGCAAGTGTCCTGAGAGAATATGTGGGTAAGGTTCTGGGGAACCTAAGAGATAAAAGGGAATCCTGTGTTTGTAGTGGAAATTAGTTCATTAGAAGGTTACATGTAGGTTCAAAGAAGCTACTATAAAGTGATTCGGACTTGGATAATGAGTGTTTATTTATTTATTCAAGGATTAACATTTGGAGATGGTCGCCTGGGATGAAGATATTTTTGGATTAAGAAGCACACACATCTGAGTTTGCGACTGAAAAAATAAAAACCTAAGTCTAAAGGCAAAATTATTGGACTACTACTGTACCTTTTTGTCTGCACTAAAATGATTACCTATGTGGTAGTTTTGAAAAAAAATAAATGCTAGTGATTTACATGCCCCCCCCAAAAGAAAAAGATCTAGAAGTTTGAGTTGCATCTCCAGGTTGGAAACAAGCACAGCAGTGGCCTAGTTGTGCATAACTCATAAACTAATGTGGTTTGTTTTCTGGCTTAATATGCTATTCAAACTGGGTCAATATATGACTTAACAAAACAGGATTTTTAAAAATATGTAGCCTAGATTTATATAGGAATGCAGCCAATGGGTAAAATTCAAAGTTAAACAATTTAAAACCCATTCACAGAGACATGAGCTTACAGTACATCACTAGGATTTAACTGTGGATAGACTTTGCAGTTTCACAAAGTAGCAAGCCTCAAATTCAAATTATTTCTGTCTATCCTCCCTTGAATAATGAGCTACCGTACCAGAACTCCTCTAGATGAAATGTGTATTTGCTTGGGTCCTTCTGAAACCTGTGATATATACCTTTCATACCTTCTATGCTATATACAGTACTATATGGCTGTGTCCTTTTGAGATTATTTACGGAATAGTGTTATTTAAGGTTTGCTTATTCGTATATATATATAATGCATTTCAATGGATTCTTGCTCATGGGACCTTTGCAATGGAAGATAAGGAAGTGTGTGTGGGGGATGAGTTAGAGAGAATCCAGAGGTTATCTTAGGCTTCCTTTTTAAAAATAAATAAATAAATCATGTTTTATTTTGGGGGTGAAATTCACCATGACTTCTATCTGACTTACAAGAATCCAGATAAATCAATGGACAAGGAAGCAGGTGAAAATGAGAAATCTGATGAATCAATAATCAAGGAAAGGACATACTGCTATTATATATTATTCAGGATAATTTTGGTGTATTAAAGGGTTGGATAAATGTTTTAAAAATCATGTTTACTTGGCTTTAACACCTAGTAAACCTAGCATAATGAGTAGGAAAAAAAGTGTACCCCAGCTGCCAAATGAATCTGGCTTTGCACCTAAAATGACAAACCTACTCTACATACGAGTGGATCAATATTCTCTGATCACTCCTTCTCTGCTGATGTTTCAAGAGGGCGGTCCACTTTTATGTTTCATTTTAGTAATGTTGCTGTTATGTATTGAATATATATAGTTGTGTTAAGCCCTGCTAAAGTGAAACTAACCTTTAGATGACCCTAACTGTTAACTCCAACAGTTTTGGAGGGAAACTTAGAACATTCATATTTGGGCGGGCTTTTTCAAGTATTATGATTGGTTAAGCCCCTGTGGGCCCAGGGTATAAATTACAGGCATTGCCTGCTGTTCCTCAGTTAGAAGTATTCATTCAATAAATGCTGTTGTAGCTATGGTGGTTTGTTTCTTGCCTACTGAAACCCACTACACAATAGTGGCAATGAAGGTGGGATGTTGCAGAAGAGAGAGCTGTTGCTAAGAGACTGGGTGATCACTGGGCTGGGTAATGAATCCTGGCAGGACTAGTCCTCACCCCGCCTACCAGTAAGCCACACTGGAGGCACGCTGAAATCACTGGGTGTCAGACCGGGTAAAGAGCCCTGGTAGGACCACGCTCCCTGCCCTGCCTGCCAGTCAGACACACTGGAGGCACAGACGTACCTGAGGGATCCGTCCCCAGGACTCCTAACTGCAGTCCAGCTCCAACTGCAGCAATACAGGCATTAACCAGCACCACAGGGGCCTTCCCAAAATGGCTAAACTGGGAAGACTCAACGAGTTCGATATTACCCGGAACAGTGGAGCTCATATGTCTCCCGAGTAGACAACTATCTCCGGGCTAATCTGGTCATGGACGACAGCCTGAAGGCAGCAACCCTACTATGTGTCTGTGGAAAAGCCACGTTTGATATCACTGAAAACGTGATAGCACCGGCAAGCATAGAGACAGTGGCCTATGCAGACCTCAAGAAAAAATTAAGGGAACATTTTGAGCCTAAACTCTCGGTCATCGCCCGGCGCCATGCATTCGAGCAACGTGAACAGAGATCCAGGGAATCTGCAGCAGAGTTTGTGGCAGCCCTTTGCCAAGCTTCGCACCAATGTGAGTTCCCTGATCTGGAAGACCATCTCAGAGACAGGCTCGTTTGTGGCCTGCGTAATAGTGAATTACAGCAGCGCCTATTCGCCATGGAGAAACTGACTTTCCAAGACGCATCGAGGGAAGTCATGGTGGATGAAGCTGCCAGAGGGGCCATGAAGACTCTCCGGCCACCAAAAACACATACCAGCCCCCCAGCGATCCACCAAGAGACCGCAGAAGGCTTGGGGGAGGTCAGTGAGAGCGAAGAAATTGATCACTTGCGGAGAGAGCCATGCTTCACAGAGCAAGCAACTCCCCCACAGAGCTGCGCAAGCTGCGGGGAACAGCATGAAAGAGCAGAGTGCAGATTCCGCACAGCAGTATGCCATGCCTGTGGAAAGCAAGGGCACATTGCCAGAGTTTGCAAAGGTCGTCAGTGGGAAACAAAACCTGCGACACAGCAGCACAAGGGGAAAAGGCCCCAGGACAGAACAGAAGGGGTCCCATGCTCCATGGAGCTATATACTGGATTGGCCCTGTCCATTATCTCCTCCACGACTTTTGACCACATTTGCAAACATAGCCGACGGCAGGTCTCGCTCAAATCATCAAGCTTAGTGCTAACGGACTTCCAGAATCGCCGTGTTCCCGTAAGGGATGAAGCTACCATTAGAGTACAATTCAGAGAGTTCATGGGCCCCCTCAGCATTGTGGTCATAGAGGGGCCGCGCACCAGCCTCATACGACTGGACTTCTTTGAGGCCCTGGGCATCAGGGTAACAGGCATCCATCGAACCCAAATAGCCTATCTAGAAGCAGTATGCCGACAATACGCTGACGTATTCAGCACTGAGCTGGGACAATACAAAGGGGCACCCATTTCTCTCAACCTCGATCCAGCAGTAACTCCAATCCGATTAAAACCATGCAGGGTTCCCTTTGCATTGAAGCCTAAAATTGATGCGGAACTAGACAAGCTGGTACAGCAGGGAGTGCTCCAACCTGAGGACTGTAGCCAGTGGGAGACTCCCATAGTGACCCCAGTTAAGCCTAACGGGGACGTTCGCATCTGCGCAGACTACAAGTGCACCATAAACAAGGCACTACAGCAGCATGCTTACCCTGTACCTACAGCCGCATGCTTACCCTGTACCAGTGGTAAGCCACATCCTCGCCTCACTCCAGGGAGGCCGAATCTTTGCTAAGCTAGACCTTTCCCAGGCCTACCAGTAGCTACTGGTAGACGACGCTACTGCAGAAGCACAAACAATAGTCACACACAGAGGTGCATTCCGAGTGCGCCGCTTGCAGTTTGGGGTAAGCATAGCACCAGGGTTGTTCCAAAGTATTATGGAACGAACACTGAAGAACATTCCCGGCATCTATCTGTACTTTGATGACGTCCTGATCGCAGGGGAATCAGCGGCAGTCCTGGTGGAACATATCCGTGCAGTACTCCAACGTTTCCTCAAGGCAGGCCTAAAACTCAAGAAGGAAAAGTGCCAGATCGGCATGGAATCCACAGAATTCCTGGGTTTCTGCATCGATGCTGCCGGAATCCACCCATCTGAAGCAAAGCTAAAGGCAATTCAGCAAGCCCCCCCACCAAAATCCAAGGGGGAGCCTCAAGCATTCCTGGGCTTGCTCAATTTTTATGACTCCTTCTTACTGCATAAGGCTGCCCTGGCAGAACCGCTACACCACCTACTGGACAAACAAGCACCTTGGGTCTGGTCGAGCACTCAAGACAAAGCGTTCAAGGTGGTAAAATTGTTGCTATCCTCGGACTCCGTCCTAGCTCATTTCAACGAAACCCTACCAGTAACACTAGCCTGTGATGCTTCGCCATATGGCATCGGGGCAGTACTAAGCTATAGGATGCCAGATGGTAGAGAGGCCCCCATCACATACTATTCTAGAAAGTTATCATTGGCTGAAAGGAACTATGCCCAGATAGACAAGGAAGCCCTCGCCATAGTGGCTGGCATTAAGAAGTTCCACGACTTCTTATATGGACGAACCTTCACCATCTTTACAGACTACAAACCTCTGCTTGGTCTCTTCACAGCTGACAAACTGACACCCCAGATCCTGTCGCCGCGAATGCTATGATGGTCCATTTTCATGGCTGCATACTCATACCGGCTAGTCCACAAGCCAGGCAAGGAAATGGGCCACACCGACGCTCTCAGCCGACTGCCTCTACCACAGACTGAGCCGGATCCGGCCCCAGCTTGTCGCATTGTGGAGATCCAGGACCTACCGGAAGCACCCCTTCATGTTGCAGCTGAAACCACCACGGACAGAACGCTTAGCCACGTTCTCAACTGGGTGTTAAGGGGATGGCCAGAGGCCCGGCCAGGCCCTGAGTTCCAGCACTATGGTTCTCGAAAAAATGAACTGTCGGCCCACAAGGGATGTGTGCTGTGGGGCAGCAGGGTCATCATTCCACCCAGTCTTCGCTCCAAGGTGCTGGATTCCCTACATGAGGGGCACCTGGGAATTGTTCGGATGAAGGCTCTAGCCAGGAGCTACTTGTGGTGGCCAGGCCTGGACAAAGACACTGAGAATCAAGTAAGGAGTTGCCAGGCTTGCCAAGAAACCCGACTGGAGATGCCACAAGCACCAGTGCACCGCTGGTAGACCACGCATGCCCCATGGTCTCACGTGCACATTGACTTTGCAGGCCCTTTCCAGGGGCAGGTGATAGTAGTGGACAGTTATTCCAAATGGTTGGAAGTGGCACCGGTCTCATCAATGGCAATGACCAGGGTCATCTGAGAGTTGCATCGGCTGTTCGCCACACATGGTCTGCCAGATGTAGTCATGTCTGACAACAGGGCACAATTCACAGCAGAAGAGTTTCAGTCATTCCTCAATGCCAACATGATCTGGCACATAACATCTGCTCCATTCCATCCCATGACCAATGGTCAGGTCGAACGAATGGTCAGGATCACAAAGGAGGCGCTCAAGCAGATGACGACTGGCGACTGGAATCACTGACTAGTGAACTTCCTCCCAGTACAGCAACAGGTCGCAGTCCAGCGGAATTGAGGTGGGGCTGCCGGCTCACCACAAAGCTCGACCGACTTCACCCAGACAGACTAGTGGCGGAGACAGCTCAGCCCCCCCCCCAGGAACTTACAGCCAGGTGAATTGGTCTGGGCCAGGAACTATGGGAGTGGGGCACCTTGGGTGGCAGCTAGGGTAACTAAGGTAATGGGCACCTTGTCATACGAGGTTATTTTGGGGAATGATTGTACAGTCAGACACCACATTGATCAGTTATGGTGTCGGCAGGCCAGGCCAGTCCTGGATGAGGATCCCAAGGCTTTATCAGACCCACTAGAGAACTGTTTTCCTCCAAGTTTGCCTACACCACCAGTGGCCGCCTCCGGAGAAATGGAGGTACCAAGGGCAGTATAGCTGCCGCCACTCATGGGTGACCAAAACGGCCATCAAGACTCTGTCCAATTGGAGATGGACAATACTCCACTTAAACAGGACTCTCCATTGCGGCAGTCCATCAGGATCCATGGGCCCCCAGCCTATCTCAAAGACTATGAATATTGAACAGACTGAGGGTAAGAACTATCCTAGGGGGGAAGGGTGTTATGTATTGAATATATATAGTTGTGTTAAGTCCTGCTAAAGTGAAACTAATCTTTAGATGACCCTAACTGTTTACTCCAACTGTTTTGGAGGGAAACTTAGAACATTCATATTTGGGCGGGCCTTTTCAAGTATTATGATTGGTTAAGGCCCTGTGGGCCCAGGGTATAAATTACAGGCATTGCCTGCTGTTCCTCAGTTAGAAGTATTCATTCAATAAATGCTGTTGTAGCTATGCTGGTTTGTTTCTTGCCTACTGAAACCCACTACGCAATAGTTGCAATGTGCTGTGATATTTTTATAGCCTTTTGTATGTGTAAGTAATGGCAGTACTGTAGACTGCCTTTAGGAAGCTGATGCCCAGTTTGGGAGACTGTTTTTATTTCCTGTGCTTTAGAACCAGGGTTATTTCCTGTTCTGGTTTCAGCTTTATCCCTCAGGTTGCATCTGGGAGGAGGTGAAATCATTGTCAAAAACTGCCCCGCCTTTGAACCAAATTCCATTTCTGCTTATACATTTTGCACAGCTTGTTTGCCCATCTGAAGCCATCCCTCCCCCCCCCCATCTCAAGCACATTAACATTTCCTGATGAGCCAGTGTGTTAATTTGGTGCTTCGGGTTTTCTCCGCTCATGGCTATCCACTGACAAAGCATCTGCCTTCCCTTCTGTCAGCCAAGACCAGGTCCTCTTTCTTTAGGACTTTATCAGACTCTCTTTTCAGAACAGGCCAGCATTCTTCCCAAGCCCATGTTATTGGTAGACAAATGTTTTCCTTTCTTAATTGCTAATTTTAAAAAAATTACATTGCTTCTGTCCTGACATAAAATGCAAAGACAATGGAGAAAGCAACTTAGGGACTATGCCCACATATAAACTGAAAGGGAGGCTGCCCGGTGTACCATCACAAGATTAAATCCCAAGCCAAAATGCGATTCTGCAAGACTATGATAAGAGAAGATAGTAGCTGAAAGGCTGCTTGCAAGAAAAAACGAAAGGAGTGAAATTGGAAGCATGTTTAAAATCAGGTTGGCATAGTCTCCCTGTTGTACTGATGCTGCATTATTAACCTAAGCTAAAACCAGGAGGAAGTTAGGTGAATGTTTGTCCTAGTACTGTTATCTTGAATTCACTTACATGGTATATGATATGTGCCTCACACTTATTCTTTTGACACTGATTCTACCTGTCTACTCAATATATTTCTGATTCCTGCCATGAATTTGTTTTCTCTGCCTAGACTCTTCATGTGCTATTGAATAATGTCTGTTTTGTGTGGTAACAACTACTACATAGGCCATTGCTGTATTTTGAATTAAAAGTGAGTTGGAGTGTGCATGAGCAGGTAGATATAGATGTGTGCAGGTACAGATAGATATGTGCAGGTACACATGTAGTAACGTAGTAACACCATGTTTCTAAACTCAACTTTCCTTAGGACTGTGTGGCAGTTGCATGAGCCTAGGAAAAAAAATGCAGCCACTTTAAGGGATTAACAGATGCAATGCCCCTGCACACACCAAATGACATGTTACCCTTCAAATCCAGTTCATTGCACAGCCTGAAAATTGGTAACATTTCCCTTGACTTTTGCTTTGGCCTCAGATGTGCCCGGAAGTGGGATCTGCAGGCAGAAAATTCACGGTTGATTGTTCATTCTGGAGGCTATTTTTCAATGCATGCATTTATTTCAAAGGCAGATAAGGACAAGAGCTTATAGCTTTGTGCAGCTCTGTAGATGTGCTTGCCCTGATTGATTTTAAAGAAACAGTCTGAAATGGCTTTGTAATCTTCTCCTGTGCCTGTAATTGCAGCACTAAACTGAGGTTTATCACTGTGAAGACAGATGATATGATAAAGCATGTACAATCTTTCAAATTCTGCCATTGTAATAGAATAGTACTTGCTTGCATTTTAAGCTGCATGGGTGTTGCATCAGATTCCTCCACATGCTTCCCTTGAGTAGGAGTTGCTGAATGGGTGGCAGGAGATCCTGGAGAACCTCAAAAGAAACACAGGGTGCTCCAGTGTTAATTCCACCCTTGAGGAAATGTGAGCAATTGTTCTAGTTGTATAGATGGCCAAAGGGCATCTCCAGCCACAGAATAAATGCAGATACAAAGAGGCTTTTGCATAACAGATATTTCCCCCGAATAAGCACCAGAAGTAACATGGTGGAGGGAGGGGGAGTGGAGAGATTAGGAACACAATTATACTGATGTGATTCAGAAGGAGAAGGAGGAGACTATGTGGACTTTGTGATATCTGCCTGCTTGAAATAGGCAACTTTACCATAGTAGTAGGAGAGCTGTGATGGTTGAAGTAGCCCAAAAACAGAAGGGGGCTGCTAGTCCATTTTCAACTCAACAAACACAATGGATTTTAACCTATTACAATTGTTAATTGATAAGCTGCTTGTAAACCATCCCTTCCTTCTCCTTTTCTCCCATCCCCTCATCCTAATGGAAATGTCCACTCCGTTGCATCTGATGAAGTGAGCTGTAGTTCCTGAAAGCTTATGATTTTCCTAATGTTTGTTATTTGGAAAGTGTACTTCCTCCTCCTCCTGAATGTTGGCAACTTTGTGATAATCTTGAAACGGGAAATGTAAGATTGCAACTCTGCGTCACTGCATCATCATCCTTCCTAGGCAGTAATAGGACTTATTTTGAAATAAATAGATTGACACTAGGGGTTAGGAATGTGACATTGCATTTTGTAATGTAAGGCATACTGACTTCAAAGTTTAATAAAGCTCTTGTAATTTAGGAGGGCAGAAGAAAGACAGTGTAAACAAATTATTCTGACACCGCACTGGGTTACAGCATCATGGCATGTGAATATTTGTACATAATTAAATTGGGCATCATCTGGCAAATACCAGGTGTACCTTGGATATTTTATTTGAAAGCTAAAAGTCAGCCCCGGTTAAGATTCTTATATAAACCATATGATTCTGGGATATGAGCATTTAGGAGAAAAACCCAGAACTACTGTGAGATGCAACAATGGAGAAACACTCAAGAGAACATTTAGCGCACAACATGATGAGGACTAGTCAATATTGTCTTTATTATGCTATTCAGAAGCTTATTTATGTTTTCCGTTAAAACCCATATAGTATGTAATATAGTATGTAAAATTATAACATGTATTCCCTTTCTTTTCCTTTTTGTCCATGGTTGCTGCACATGGACAATCGCTGGGACATGGGCAAGGCTAATAAGAGCATTTGGTATATGAAGCTGTTGTCATATTTCTATGGTATTTCTATTCATAATTCTCTCTAGCAAACCTTAGAACAATTGATCTAATGGAGAATTCTGAACTTTATTAGATAATGGAAGATTCCTAATGTTAATCCTAGCCCTCAGTGAGCTTTTCACTGTGTGGAGATATTGTGCTTTCTCTAAATGTAAGTTCTACCAAACCAGTGGTCTTAATCCTATTCTTCTATCTGCAAGGAACATGATATTGAAATGAATAGTGTCAACCCTATAAGATAGGCCAGCTTGAGAAACAGAAACTGAGTAGGCCTAAAACTGTTTTTATTAGAATGGCTATATAAGTATGGTAGTCTATATTCAGCAACCACTCATTCAGAGACCATTCAAAGTTACAACAGCACTGAAGAAGGAGACTTGTTATATTAAAAAATATCCTGCCTTTATTATTTTTACAAATAACTCCATGGTAGGATCGAACATATCCAACACACCTTCCTCCTCCTATTTTCTCCACATCAACAATCTGTGAGGTGGGTTGGGCCGAGAGAGATTGACTGGCTCAAGGTCAGCCAGCTGGCTTTCATGGCTAAGGCGGGACTTACAGTCACAGTCTCATACTTTCTAGCCTTAATCAGCAGACCAAACTGGCTGGTCTATGGCTGGTCTTTGAAGTTGAGGCTGTCACAGAGTCCCCACAGTTGTATGGTCGTGATTCAGGTGCTTGGCAACTGGCTCAAAGTTACAATAGTTGTAGTATCCCGTGGTCACATCGTTACCATTTGCAATCTTCACTGGCAGGTTCTGACAAGCAAAGTCAATGGGCAAGCTAGCAGGAGGTTGCAAATGATGATCACATGGCCGTGGGACCTGCAACTCTTCAGGATTCACCTAATGACAGCAACTGGGACTGCCCAACTGCCATTGTAAGTCAGTGCGATCACGTGATGTCGTGCTTTACAACTATGTCACCTAGCAGTGGCATTGCTGGTGCCAATTAACATTGTTAAATGAGGGATACATTCAGTAACAGAAAATTGGAATGTGCTTCCCTTTATCCCTCTTTTATCATATGAATTGGAGGTGGGGGAGCTGCCTTAGATGTTTTTCTACATCTGGATATGGATTTATGTCATATTTATCTGTTCATTGCCTTGGTAACAGATCTTTTTTTCTTTAGATTTTTATCCCACATTTTTTCATGTACAATGCAAGGTGGCAAACATACCAATACTCCTTCCTCCTTCTATTTTATGCACAACAGCAACTCTGTGAAGTGATTTGGGCTGAGAGAGAGTCACTGGTCCAAAGTCCCCCATCCAGTTTTTCATGCCTAAGGTGTGACTAGAACTCACAGTTAATTGCCAACTGGCTTTAACTTGCTTGCTTAACCATGTCTTAATAATATTGTTGTTACATGATTTGAATATGTTTAACTCCAAATTTATGCTAAGGAAAAGCAATATAAATATAAAATGAAGATGCTAATAGGATGCTTACATAACCCGATTGAATGGTGAAGAATCTGCTAGGCTTTTTTGGGGGGGGGGGGGTAGAAATTATTTGCTTTTACATTTTTCAGTGAAGAAGCCATCTTCTGGAATGACTCAAGATATGAAGCAGTATGTCCCTCTTTCAGGTTTTTATAACATTCAGTGCCTCCCGAGTTACTTTGGCATTTAAAGAAAAAAAAAATCACAAATATTTTGCTGTTGGCAGTAAACATAACTTCCACAAAATTTGTAACTAGCAATTTTCTCTCCATTCATGGCACCTTACATTGATTACCTGAAATGGTTGACTCACTCTGCTTGAACATGTATTTATTATTTATTTATTTGTATCCCACAATCATTGTTTTTATAAATAACTGAAAGTGGCAAACATATCCAACACCCCCTCCTCTTCTTATTTTCCTCACAACAAGAACCCTGTGAGGTGAGTTGGGCTAAGAGAGAGTGACTCCCAGGGCCACCCAGCTAGCTCTCACAGTTAAGGCAGGACTAGAACTCACAGTCTCCTGCTTTCTAGCCTGGTACCTTAATCACTAGACAAAAGTGGCTGTCCAACGTTTGTTCAAATTCAAATTCAGCACTGTCATTCTGTAGTCCTATAACAGTCGACAGATTCTTAAGAGTAAATCTTGCTTTGAAGTCTAGGTAGTGTGATTGGTTGATGATTGCTAAAACGGATTGTCCATTTAGGGCGGGGGGAGAGAATTGTTAGGATTGACATACTTCCAAAATAGGATATGATAAAGCAGATCTTTCATGTGAAAACTTTTTATCCATCTTAAGGTCACACCAACGAAAGAAAGTCTAACCAAGCTTTGAGTGATAAGGTTACATGATCTCCAAGGTCCCTTCCAACTCTGTTATTCTGTTTGTTTGTCCTATTAATTGTTCCTTGTTTTCTCTCAGGGCAGGATCACACAGAATAATATCCTTTTTTTCCTACTTCCTCTTGAACATTGGAATGTTTTTGTTTATATGAAGATGGTGTCATTCTTTAAAAGGGGAAGTTGTTTCAAGAAAAGGAGGGAAGAAGATGAGAAGAGAAATTTTTTTAAAAAAAAGCTGAGCTGAGTCTATTTTAAGTAGTTATCATAAGACTGTCCAATGATTTCAATTCTTTACTGTGCCTTTTGCTGCATAAAATAACTCATACCACTTCTCATATTGTTTGACCACTAGATCAATTTAAACCATGGTTGTCTCAGTAGATTCCATAACTCCCTGGACATCAGAGCCCCTCAGCATTGATGAGATTGGGGTGTGCATGTGTATGTATATGAGAAAGGAAATAAAGTAATATTAAATAAAGATGCTACATATAATTAATGTAATGCAATATTACACAGCATTGTCCTTCCCCAAAACCAAGACCCCCCCCCTCTTTTGACCCTTAATCAACAGTTAATTTATAACGAATAACCTCTTCATTGCTCCAATATGAGTTTTGGTTCTTTTATAGAAAGTGGGCTATATATTCGTTTCATGGCTATTTTGATGTGTGTGTGTATTCAATAATTAAAGTTCCCCTGCTTTGAATAAAAGAGGCTACTCACAAAGACAATGGAAAGTAGTCACTGAAAAGACATTGTTGTTCATTTTCTGAAATAGAAACAAGCAGAACCTATAAACAAGGAGCTTTAACGAAAGCACATAAGACCAAAAAAAGCCTCAAATGAAGTGCTAGAGACCAAAGCTAAGGAAAGAAATGGGGAATGTGCTCCAAGGATTTGTGATGGTATCTAGAAATCTAGAATTAAAATAATTACACCCAAGTCTGGAGTATATAACTCTGCACAAAAATATTCTGTGTTAAGAATGCCCAACCCAGTTCTGCATGAATTCCTCTGAATATTTGCAGTGTCGGTAATGAAGAGAGCTGAGGGACCATATGGGCAGACGATCCCTACAATGCATAATCTGGTTTTGCAGTTAGCCGGATGCAGAAGATAGAAGAATTAGAGCATCGGGCACTCCTAAGGTTTAAGATATTCAAAGCTTTAAGTTCATCCCAGCTTCTGAAATTCATTTTCAAACCAGAAAAACACCCACCCTTTCCCTCCCTTCTTGTCTATTCCTTCCTAGGGCACAGCTAAGGAAGCAGCTCAGCAAACAAAGGCTGCACTTCACCACGGATCCACTGGAGGGGGCATGACCACGTGAGAGGAAGAGGAAGGCATCTCCCGGCAAGCTGGCACTCTCTGCAATCAGCTGACAGTAAAACAAACACCCTGGATGCAAAGGGCAGGCTGAGCATTTGGTATTTGTAATTAAAGCTTCTGGCTTGCTCAGATGAGTCACTCCCAGGATTGCTTTACCAGCTCAGCCTGCAGAACAGCATCACATCTAAGGCGGCAGAACTCACTTTCAAGGAAATATCTTTTAGTTAGGCAATTTTATAGGGCTACAGTCAGTGTCTGATTCGCCCTGCTAATTACGTGCTCTCCTTCTCACACTTTGCAGAATCTTTTCAGAATTTATTTACTCAAGTTCACAGCTGAAGATTCTGTCCAGAACTGTAAAGTTAGAAAATTGTCAATATCATCCATTGTGAATATCTCAGGTTTTTTGTTTTTGTTTTTTTTGGTGCCCATTTCATCTATCAGTTCTGGGATTGATTCTTCTGCAACTTTGAGGACTGCTTGAGGCGCTTCGTTCTGCTGTTGCAACGAATTGGGGTCCATAGAGTTGGGCTACTGCTTCAATTGTATGATTTGTTAATATAAATTAACCTTGCTAACCATCCTGGGTAGCTGCTTTATTTGCCAACGATTATCAGAAGAAATTGTGTCTCCTATTTGCTATTGTAGTAAAAATGAAGCCTTTCATGTACAAGATAGTAGCAGTGGTGGGATTCAAATTTTTTTACTACCGGTTCTGTGGGCATGGCTTGGTGGGCGTGGTGTGGCTTGGTGGGTGTAGCAGGGGAAGGATACTGTAAAATCTCCATTCCCTCCCCACTCCAGGGGAAGGATACTACAAAATCCCCATTTCCTCCCGATTAGCTGGGACTCGGGAGGCAGAGAATAGATGGGGGTGGGGCCAGTCAGAGGTGGTATTTACCGGTTCTCTGAACTACTCAAAATTTCCGCTACTGGTTCTCCAGAACTGGTCAGAACCTGCTGAATCCCACCTCTGGATCATAGTAGATTTTTAATCCTAGGTGTTGGAGGTAAAAATCTTAGGTGGCTGCCTTCACCACCATACTCTGCTTCTGAACTATCGAAAGCACCTGCTTGATGTATTATTCTAGCTGGGCCACAGTTTCATCCCATTTGGGAATCCTTAGGTTTTTTTCTATTCAGACAACTTTTTTTTTTATTATGACCTATCCTGTCAGATGAATCAGTCCTGGGTGTGGTGTTTGTGCCCTTTGTGTATTTAGAAAGCGTTGCAGTTTGAGCAGGTATGGTAAGTTTCTGCTGTGACAGCAGTATGGAGAGGGGGGGGGAAATCCAGATGCAAGGACAAAAAAGACCAGTAGCAGAAGCTGTGAACCACTTCAGATTTCCAGCTATGTTAAAATGTTATTTATAGAAAGCCCTTCAGGGCTGACAGACCCACAAGCTGTTTTTGCTCACTAGAATTGCAAAAGGGACTATTTGTTTCCATATATTTGGCCACATGTGGTCACGGGTGAAAGTGGTTGAAACCTAAAGAGAGGGACACGGCCCTACTTTCTCTCTGCCCTGTGAAAGTTGGGAGTGAAGTCAACTGCTCTTCACACATAGGGGGAATTTATTTATTTAAAAAACTTATGTAACTGCCCATCTTGCATCAAACTCTGCAGGACCTGGAACCAAAAGATAAAGCAACATCTAGATTCAATAAAAGTATAGGTAGTCTTCGAGTTTACGACTACAATTGAGCCCAAAATTTATGTTGCTAAGTGAAACATTTGTTAAGTGAATTTGCCCCATTTTACGACTTTTCTTGCCACATTTGTTAAGTGAGTCACTGCAGTTGTTAAATTAGTAACACTGTTGTTAAGTGAATCTGGCTTCCCCATTGACTTTGCTTGTCGGAAGGTCACAAAAGGTGATCACATGACTCTGGGACACTGCGACCTTCATAAATGTGAATCAGCTGTCAAGCATCCGAATGACCATGGGGATGCTGCAACGGTCATAAGTGTGAAAAATGGTCACAAGTCACTTTTTTCAGTGCCGTTGTAATTTCAAACGGTCACTAAGTGAACTGTTGTAAGTCAAGGACTATCTATATTAAAACCACAAGTGTTCAAACTGAACCGAAATCCTGGCACCACAGCTAAACCTTCACATGCAGCTCACAGCAGCTTTATCTCATCAATTTCACCCTATCCCACTGCTTGCGGGGGGAAAAAAGGCAGTTCTTAAAGAGTTTTTCAGAAGGTTAAAAATGTGGGAGGCCTGACAAACCTCTGGGGGAAGAATGTTCCACAGGGCAGGGGTCTCCAACCTTGGCAACTTTAAGACTTGTGGACTTCAACTCCCAGAATTCCTCAGCCAGCTTTGCTGGCTGAGGAACTCTGGGAGTGGAAGTCCACAAGTCTTAAAGTTACCAAGGTTGGAGACCCCTGCCATAGAAGGTGGCCTCTGAAATAGTAGGGTTGGTAAATGGGGGGGCGGGGAGAGGTGGCACAGTGGTTAGAGTGCAGTACTCATAGGGCATGACCATAGGGACCCTGCCATAGGGCATGACCTATCCCATAAGATGACAACATGTAAAGGAGGGGGCTAAGAGTATGCCCACCCTAATAGGACGGAAAGATTTCTTAGGGAAAGGCAGTCCCACAAATAACAGAGTCCTGTGCCATACATGGCTTTAAAGATAATAATTCGCACTGGAAGGAAACTGGCAACCAATGCAGCTTGTACAACAGCAGGGGAATGTGCATAAACTGTGGGCGCCCATCATTGCCACATTCTGGACCATTTGCAACTTCCAGGTGTTTTTTAAGGGCAGCCCCATGTAGAGTGGGTTGCAGTAATCCAAACGGGAAATGATCAAGACATGAGTGACCATGAACGAAGTCTCCCGGTCCAGGAACCCAGCCACTTGGCCCACAAGACACTCCTGTATAAAGGCCTCCCTAGCCACAGCTAGCAACAAACAGGTGCTGTGAGTCTAAGAGGGCTCCCAAATTGCGCACCAGCTCAAACTGGAGAAATGCCATTCTGTCAGATGTATAGGGGGACTATCACCTGGGCAGGGGTGAAATTCAAATTTTTTCCCTACCGGTTCTGTGGGCGTGGCTTGGTGGGCATGGCAGGGGAAGGATACTGCAAAATCCCCATTCCCTCCCCATTCCTGGGGGAAGGATATTGCAAAATCTCCATTCCCACCCCACTCCTGGGGCCAACCAGAGGTGGTATTTGCTGGTTCTCCGAACTACTCAAAATTTCCGCTACCGGTTCTCCAGAACCTGTCAGAACCTGCTGAATTTCACCCCTGCACCTGGGCCTGCAATCTAGAACCACTCTGTTTTGCCAGAGTTGAGTTGAAGCTGATTTCTCCCATCTAGACTCTTAACAGCCTCTAGAAACTCATCCAGCATTGCAACAGCATTCCTTGTCCAGTTAGGGTGGAGAGGTATAGCTGGATACCCCATGCTGTCAGATGATCTCCTCTAATGGTTTCACGTAGATGTTAAAGATTAACAGATTAACAGAGTTGGAAGGGACCTTATAGGTCATCTAGTCCAACTCCCCGCTCAAGCAGGAGACCGTACACCATTTCTGACAAATGGCAGTCCAATCTCTTCTTGAAAGTCTCAAGTGATGAAGCTCCCACAACTTCTGAAGGCAAGCTGTTCCATTGGCAAAGGCTCAAACTCTGAGGCATCTCATATTCAGGGGCCTAAGGCTTGCCCTTTCCCTCCCAACTAACACCAACTGGAACCAGCTACATAGGAAGGAAGAAAATCCTTGTAATATAATGTCCCCCACTCCCAAATCCTGAAGCCAATTCAGAAAGATAGATCGGTTTGATCTAATGTTAAGGCACCAAAGTAGCAGACTGTGGGTTCATGCCTTGCCTTAGCATGAAAGCCAGCTAGGTAACTTTGGGCTAGTTGCTCTCTCTCAGCTCACCTCACCGAGTTGTTGCTGTGGGGAAAATAGGAGGAGGAAGGTGTATTGAATTCAATGCTTTGAGTTATTTGTAAAAATAATAAAGGCAGGATACAAATAAATAAATAAATAAATGGTTGATGGTGTTGAAAGTTGCCGAGAGATTCAGGAGAACCTGGAGGTTTCACCACCATCATTCTGAGCCCTCCAGAAGTCATCTGCAGGGGAGACCAATGCCATCTTTGTACCGTATCCCAACCTGAATCTAGATTAAAAAGGGTCCCAATAATCTGCTTAATCAAGGCTCCTCTAAACCTAAAAAGGGAAGGTTGGATGCTGGACAAAAGCTGTCTAAAACTGCTACAGGTAAAAATACAGGTAGTCCTCAACTTACAACAGTTCATTTAGTGTTAAAAGTTATAACAGCATTGAAAAAAGTGACTTATGACCGTTTTTCACACGACCGTTGTAGCATCCCCATAATCATGTGATCAGAATTCAGATACTTGGCAACTGGTTCGTATTTATGACGGTTGCAGTGTCCTGGGTTCATGTGATCACCTTTTGCAACCCTCTGACAAGCAAAGTCAATGGGGAAGCCAGATTCACTTAACAACTGTGCCACTAACTTAACAACTGCAGTGATTCACTTAACAACTGAGGCAAGAAAGGTTGTAAAATGGGACAAAATTCACTTAACAAATGCCTCACTTAACAACAGAAATTTTGGGCTCAAGTTGTGGTTGTAAGTTGAGGACTACCTGTTTGGCCTCTGGAGAAGGGGGTACATGACCTCCTCCTTCAAGGTAGACAGTAGCACCTCTTTCTGCAAAGAGGCATTAAGTATTCTTGAACCCTATTCATGCCATTTCCTGGGAGACCTTGGCCAAACAGGAAAGGCACTCACCCAGCACACAAATACAGCCATGGGGACACTGTCCACTTTGCCAGTACTAATTGTCTTAAACTCCTCCCAGATAACAGGATTGAGATGTGTCCCAGCCACTTCCGAGGCATCTCTTCCAACCAGAGTCCATCGCTGAGCGAAGTTGTGTGACTTTATCTGACAGCACTGAGAATATTCCTCACAGCAACCCTGCAAGGGCTCCCCCAGCTCTTCCTTACCCAGGTGGGACCTCTGGGAAGTAATCAACAGCTGCAGTAAGGGTGGAGATGTAAGTATACTTCATTGCTCTTCTTGCCACAAGGTATGTCCTAATATAGGCTCTCACCTGTGCTTCGTTGGCCTCACTCTTTGTCTTCCTCCAGAAGTGCTCTAAGCATTTCTTGTTGACTGTAATGTGACAAAAGCCCTTGAGAGTGTACTGTAAGAGATTATTATTGGCACCTACTTTGAGGGGGCTTACTGGTTGCTTAGCACCAGTATCTTATACTATCTTCCTTTCTCCAGCATCTTAATATATACTCGTAGGAAGAGGCACATGTCTTCTATTGAGTCTTGCTTCAAAGAGCTCAGCATACATTCAAGAGGGGTTTTGAAGGTGAATGCATGTTTGGATAACCCTGACTTGCTCTCCTTTATCCCCAAAGTTCCTTAGAAAACTCTCGGCTTAGCAGAAGCAGGCCCACAACCCCTGTTATGCCTAGCTAATGTCCACCCCTCCCCTCTCAGACCCTTTATCAGTCAGCTATTCTATCCTTTAGAAAGTCAACAGGGAAGGACAATGTAAGCTTTTTCCAGTGACTCAGTTGTTATCCGGCATTCTATCTGTGATCAGCTAGTGGTCATGATCAGCATACAGCAGACAGGATAGTAGCAAATGCATGATGGGCTGAAGATAAAATGAATTAATAAAGAAAGAGAGGCTGGCACATTACTTGTATGTCATGTTGCCTTCCTGATAATTCGTTGAACAGTGGGAGTCTGGGTATGCTCCAGGAATATATTTTTTGCCTTGTCCACATCCTTCCTTCCTTCCTTCCTTCCTTCCTTCCTTCCTTCCTTCCTTCCTTCCTTCCTTCCTTCCTTCCCTCCTTCCTTCCCTTCTTCCTTCCTTCCTTCCTTCCCTCCCTCCCTATTTTGTGCCTTTCATTCAGTAGTCCACCTTGCTTGGTTTGAATTAGAAGTATTAGGCATTTGGCCTTGCTTGCCTAGGAGACATTCTAGCTTGAAGGACTCGCTGGTCTGTTTGAAAGGCATATTAATGAGCATGTAGCTAAGTAGATGTCTAAAATGGCAGAAAAACATCTAAAATGACAAACCTCCTCCTTAAGCTCCTGCCCCTTGTAATAGAAACACATAAAGAGACACGGACATCACGTTGCAGCCACATGCAAAGCTGTCTCCGTGCTGCATAAATCATGTATGGCCACATCATCTATTATCGAGTGACAAAGCTGTAATCGCTAATTATACCGAGGCGTATTTAGTTTCCTATGGGGTCCAGCTTGCAGGTTTCAAGCTTTGGTGTTAGTTTAGTGCAAAGGAGACTGAGTAATAGAGTGACAATTTAATGGTACAATATAACTCTTATTTACAACAACAGAATGTGAAGGGCAGCTCACCTGGGTTTTCCATGCTGAGGCAGGTAGAGGCTTTCATGCTTTATCTCATGTCATGGTCTAGTCAAGAAGCATTGGAGAACTGCAAGAATTAAAAAGAAAAGAAAAAAGAAAACCAATTGCCCTTCTATTTCCTTATTGTACCTTCTATTTGATTCTGAATTGAACAATTCAAATATAATAGAATAACTAATGCATATTGCATGCAGCTTTGGCTTTTATAAAAAAGGTATTATGATAAATCCAGATCTCATGTTCTGTTGGTCTCTGACTGAGGAGATGAAATAATGAAACCCAAACAAAGGACAGCTAAAATCACATGTCTTCTAATAATTATGGTTATAACTTGAGTATGTATAGTTGCTTGGGATGATTAATAATCAGCAGTGTCATTTCAACTGGTTACCAGCTGTGAACTGTTACTGCCTGTCATCTGATGACTATAATTTTTTAAAAAAAAGAATAGGTAAATTCATCCATATTATAAGCCTACAGATAACCTTAAAACCTAATCACCCCCTGCCTCCATCTAGCTAATGGAAGGCTTATAAATTAGGAGTGGGTCACCAGTGCAGCCATGATTATTGTGGAGGCTTTAAAAATAAATGCAATATGATTATTAATAGGTATGATTTCTATACATAATGAGTTGTTCCAGCATCCAATTTAGCTGAGATGTTCAATCGCAGAATTCCCTGCCAATTCCCAGCCCAAATACATCAGGAAGATGTTACGATGAGAAAACTGGAGTTACAAAGTTCTGGCAATTCTTTAAAACAGATCCTGTCATCCTGAACCACAAATCTTTCTTTATCTTCCTTAGGATAGGACTCCATTGGGGTGGAGTTGGGGGTTGCTTACATTACTCAGCATTTATGTGTTATAAAGATAAATAGATTAAATTTGTGCTTAATATTCTGTTTATCACTTGTAAATCAAGAGCATGAGCCTTATAAGGCTAAAAGCTTTATATTACATCTGCTTAAAGTCAATATTCTGCTCTCGGAATCACAGTCAGGAAGGGAAGTACTTTGCAAGAAGAAACAGATCTTCAAGACACAAACTTAGATGCAGTAATTATTTATAAACCTCTGTTAAAGATGCACTTTTAGCAATTGCTGACAAACAACAAAGCCTCTGATGTCTGTTCTAAATCTTGATTTTGATGACACCCTTCTGTTTGTTGCATTCCCCCCCCCCACTTTGGACTGGGTTCACATAGTGCAACTTCTAACCCTAGTGAGAGCAATCTCACAGTCAACCTCAAATGGTGAAGAGGTCATGTGTGAAATGGTCATCAGGGATCTTAATTCACAAGTGATGATGTTGTGCCTCCTTTATGCAGCTTCTGCATGATGGAAGCAATTCACAGGACCAGCTGAGCAGCATTGGTGATTGAGCTATTCAGTGAGGTGTTGGTATCTGCAAATCATCCTCCTTTTTCAGCAATAGATTATCCAGTTTTTATTACTAAAACTAGGGCAAATGTAACTTGCAAATTATGTTCATATTTAAAGATTCTGGCTAATTGTTGAGTTCTTTCTGTCTTGCATCTTGCCTTTCTTTGTGCTATGGTGATTTGTGGCATGACATCACAAGACTTGGCTACAAACTTTCACCCATCAAATCAGAATTTGTACTTTGGCACAGGCTGTTCAATCATTTCATTCAGCTAATTTGTCTGGTACATTTGGACATTTTGATGAATAAACACCCTTGAGGCCACTGTTTGACAAAGCTAAAAAAAAAAAAAAAATCAGAGAAGAACTTCATGCCAGGAACCAAGCTATTTAAATTAGCAAAACTAAACAGACGTGAACTTTGCTGGGGAAAAAAAATGAATTAATCCATGTGGCTCACGCACTATATTACTAACAGATGTACTCCAGTGGACAGAAGATCCCACACTTTTTTTAAAGCAGAAGAATACCTGTGAAAATTCACATTCTGGAAAATATATTGTAAAAACAGGAGCGTATGTTAAGAAATCTTTGATCACTCAAAATGTCACAAATATCGCAGGCCTAGTTATCTGCATTTGTATTTTTTAAGAAATAAAAAGGAAATAAATTTTAGAAAGAAACAGGACTCTTAAACATAGATAGAAGTACATATTTTAACCTTTTTGTAAACAGAGGGATCTCTTATGGTCTTTGTTTTGAACAACCACCACAATAACAATAATAACATGAGGGGGTTGCGGGGCTTATGTGCTCTGAGGAAGATGAGAGTTATATCAGAGTTTCAACCGTACTGGACAGGTCTCATCAGAGGAGCCAGATGAAGACAGTCTCTCCCATAAATAATATGGTGAGATGTAATTTATAGAAATCCACATTAGATTACTTGTTTCCTGGGTCAACAAGGACAGTGCTAGATGTTGGAGTTCCTGGACATCTGGTGACAAATGGGATTCAGGACCGTTGGATAAGCAATTGGGACCTGCAGCTGTAGTACTACTGGGAGAAAAGTTGTTTATCCATTGCAAATATATAATGAATGAAAACAAAGAAATAATGATCTGTTATTACAAATCAAGTCCATCAGGATATATGAAAAGAATGCACCAGTTCTGGAAAGAACAACATCCAGAATCAGAAATAACAGAAAATCAAGAAATTGTCAGCCCTGAATGAAGATGCTTTTTGGTTGAAACTATTGACTGATCTGAAACCACTCATTGCCATCATGTAATATCAAAAGAGAATCTTTCAAGGAGAGTCACAATCGCCACTGCTGCTTGTCATTGCTGATTTCTCTGTTGGCAATACTTGACAGTCAGGCCATGGTTATCAAACATCAAAAGCATTTGTCAGGCTAACTCACCTCCTTTACATGGATGATCTGAAGGTATATAGAAAAATACCACCTGAAATAGAATCACTGCTCAACACTGTCCATAAGAGCCGAGGTGGCGCAGTGGTTAGAGTGCAGTACTGCAGGCTACTTCAGCTGACTGTTCAGCAGTTCAGCGGTTCAAATCTCACCGGCTCAAGGTCGACTCAGCCTTCCATCCTTCTGAGGTGGGTAAAATGAGGACCCAGATTGTTGGGGGCAATATGCTGACTCTGTGAACCGCTTAGAAAGTGCTGTAAAGCACTGTAAAGCGGTATATAAGTCTAAGTGCTATTGCTAGTGCTATATATACAGCCATATATACAGCCAAGAAATTGCAATGGAATTTGGACTGGTGCCACCCTTACCCTCAACAGAGGGGAAAAAAATTGTAAAAACTGAAGGAATCAAGATGCTCTATGGAAATAACATCAAGAATTGGATGAAGACAATCCCTACAAATACCCGGGCATCCTTCCAGCTGACAAAAACAAGCACACTGAAGTCAAGAAGAAGATTAGAGGGGAATACATCATGAGAGTATAAAGAAGATTACTAACTCAAATTCAATTGAGGAAGTACCATCAAGGCAATTAACACCTGGGCAATTCCAATCATTAGATAAGTTGCTGGAATAGTGGACTGGATTCAAGCAGAACTGAAAGTCCTGGATAGGAAGATCAGAAAAATAATGGCAATGACTCATTCTCTTCATCCCCACAGTGATGTTACAGACTGTACATACCAAGGAAAATAGGTGGGTGTGGAATATTGGGGGGGGGGAAGGCTTTGGAAGAATATCTGAAGGACTGTGAAGAAGATGCACTGAAGCTAATATACCAGGATAGCAGAGAAACCAAATTGGCCTACAAGAAAAGCCAAATGAAGATGAGAAAAGAGATATGGCAAGGCAAAGCATTACATGGCTATTACATTAAAAAGGTGAAGCAGATAACAAGACCTGACAATAGCTAAGAACAGGAAAGTTGAAGAAAGAGACAGAGGGTCTAATTCTGGCTGCACAAGACCAAACCTTAAGAATAAATGCATTCAAAGACCTACAAATAGAAATAGAATGACTGTGGCAAAAGAAAGCAAAGATAGTACCAGTAGTAATATGTGCCTTGAATGTAATCCCTAGACAACTGGAACACCACTCGAACACAATCAGCATTGACAAAATCACCACCAGTGAATTGCAAAAGGCAACTTTATTTGGAACAGTTTACAATCTGCAACAATATCTTTAGCCCAGGTTTTTGGAAAGGACATGATAGGTAGATTAAAAATGCCAAATTCAGTGTAAGCATCTGGCTGACTGTGCAACAAACAATATTAATAATAGGAATTCAGCACAACCCCAAAGACCTAATTTTCACTTTTAAGGATAGGATAGTTTGGATGATAGCTGGTGCTAATTTGGCAGATGAGACGGTTACAGAGTTCCATTGAATACTTTAAACTGAAGGGTTTCTGTCTGAAAAGGGCCAGGAATCAATGCATCAAAGTATCTATCCATTCTTAGACAGAGAAAATGCACCCTATTATGTGTTTTCCAGAGCTGGCACTGTCAAAGACTTCTTGAAGAAACACTGGGCATCAGATAGGATCTCAACTGCTCCTTCCTGCTCCACCTTCTGGCACAGGGCTCCTTTAAACACATGGAATAACTGACTCTTTCTCTCACCTCACCCTGGGCCACGTCCGCTGTTGCTCAGTAACGGGTATGCGTGTCAGAAGTTTGAGAAGGAAAGCTTTCACTGTGTCAGACGTATCTTGTTTCCCAGCATGCTGGCAGAGGCAGGGTGTAGAGCGGAGCCCAACAAAGGAGGACAGGCAGGAAAGCCATTTTCAGTGAGGAAAACAACAACAACAAAGATGAATTAAGTTGATGGTGACTTAGGGAAGCTGTAATAAATAAGTAGGGAATACATATTGAAGCCCTGGCTCTTTTGAATCAGCAGTCTCTGTGCTTAGAGGTGCCTCAGTTTTCAGAGGTCCCACCCACCAGATTTTCTTGACCAGGAGGATAAAGCATGGTTGGTAGCAACCACAGAAGGTTGGTGGGAAGAAAAAGATGGCATAGGGCACAAGGGCCTTGATCCAAGTGTTCCAGGCCCTCTTGCCTTACAGCATACAGAATAACAGAGTTGGAAGGGACTTTGGAGGTCTTCTAGTCCAACCTCCTGCTCAGGCAGGAAATCTTATACCATTCCAGACCAATGGCTATCCAATCTCTTCCTAAAATCCTCCAGCTTCTGGAGGGAAACCATTCCACTGATTAATTGTTCTCCCTCATAGGAAATTTCTCCTTAATTCTAGGTTGGATCTCTGATCATCTTCCATCCATTATTTCTAGTCCTACCCTCAGGTGCTTTGCTGGAGATGCTTTGAGATCTGTTTCTAGTGTCCTCTTTGAGTGAACTAGAGGTCTTGAGTGGCCTGCAGAATGTGGCCATAGTATAAATTAGGGAAGAGGCCATATTTGCTCCGGGGGGGGGGGAGCCACATAATAGACATCATCCCGCTGAACTCTTCTTAAGTGTGAAAATATCTACAGACCCCTCACATCCTGGACATAAATTGTTTCAACTTCTACCCTCAAAACGACACTATAGGGCACTGCACTCCAGAACAACAAGACACAAGGACAGGTTTTCCCCGAATGCCATCTCTCTGCTAAACAACTAATTCCCACAACACTGTCAAACTATTTACTAAGACTGTATTACTATTATTCTTCTCATCCTTCCTATTACCTATCTCCTCCCACTTATGACTATATAGTAACCTATGACTATCACTAACTGTTGTATCTTATGATTTTTGATGAATGTATTTTATTTTTCTTTATGTACACTGAGAGCATATGCACCGAAGACAAATTCCTTGTGTGTCCAATCACACTTGGCCAATAAAGAATTCTATTCTATTCTATTCTATTCTATTCTATTCTATTCTATTCTATTCTCTTCTATTCTATTCTATTCTATTCTATTCTATTCTATTCTAAAGGCATACAGTTTTACTCTTCCCTTCTGTCTTCTGTCTAGCAATTATACAAACTCTCCATGCTTTCGGCTATGGGCCAAAACATGCAACCTTGTGCCTGAAAGCCTTGAGCTTTCTCTTTTTCTGTTTGAATCGCCATGGACCTGCTCTGTACTGGTTATCTCTGCTGCATGTGCTGCATTGAAGCTCCCTATTGGAAAGAAGACGGTCCTTGTGTGGAACAATGGCAAAATCAATCTCAGATGAGATCATCTCCTTGGGGCCGAGCAAACAGTTATTCTCCTTGCTGCTAAACCGTTGTGTCAACCGAAAAAAGTTGACTTGCAAATATGAAATGAATGTGACTGTGGCAACATGAACTTTGCCCTCTCCTCCTTATCCAAACCAAGGTAAAGTTATTAGAATTCTGGCTGCTTCTATTTCTTATGGCATTGACCATCCGAGGACCATTGGAAGACATTTGCCTGCCTGGAGACATCACTGTCCAGTAACTGAGTAATCGACTGAGACAAGTTATTTGAAACAAGGTGTCAGGCCGGGCGTGGTGGCGCGAGCCTGTAATCCAGCTACTCTGGAGGCTGAGGCTGGCGTGGATAGCTTGAGCTCACGAGTTCTGGGCTGCAGGTGGGCTATCGGGTATCCGGGCGATCTGCGGGAGACTTTTTCCGACCCCGAATTACATGATCCAGGGCGATGGCGGTCGCGTACCACTCTTGGATTCTACAAGGGATCCCTCAGATCTCAATTGGCATTGATGTATCTTCTTAACTCTCCCAGTTCCTTTGGGGTCATTGAGTACATTTTGGGTATTGGGAGTATAGCCCCCAGCTCAAATTCTATCCCGCAGTCCGTCGGCCGGTGAGGGGGGAGGTAGTTGCAGTCTTCTTCACTAAACACCCCCTCTAGGTCTCGGTATTCTGCTGGCACCTGCTGGGAACCTGGGGGCGTAGAAGTGCTATTTGGAACCCTGACACAAGGGTTGCTCCAGTATCCTGACCGTATCAGAAATGTAATACTTCATGTCTCAGCAGTATTGCTGTCAGAAGATTGCTGCTTGGCATCCACTGGGGGCTCGGAGTGATGGGATTTAGCAGGTGAGAGTAGGATACAAATATCCAAAAACACAGTGTAAAGGGAATACATTCTATTATTCTCATAAAGATGCTCTTTGAACGTATTTCTGGTGGGGCTGCTGATCAGGGTTCAGTAAAGGGATGCCTTTTTTGTTGTTTTGTTTTGAACAGGGGTGGTTTATTCCAATATTAAATGGAAAAGATGATCACAGGACTAATTCTTATTCATATGTAAAATTCCATTTTTGGTCTTTTTCTACCATCTTCAGTTCAAGGAACACATCCAAACTATAGGAATGTGGCAGACTTTAGTCATTGAAGATCCCACCATCCTTTGCCCATACATCCTTTATAACAAAATTGAAACCAGGCCTTCTGAATTTAAATAAATATGTATGAATATTTGTAAAGTCTGTGTGTTAACCAGCCACACACTTCTGAATATTCACGGACAATTGTACAACGCTCCCATTGTGAGAAAACCACAGGACATTGTGTCATTTCTACAATGGTGCATTGTACCCCTGAGGAGTAGAATGTAACCAAAGCTTTTAATGCATGCAATTTGTTGCCTTGAATATCTTCATAAGCAGTTCAGAACCCATGATAGATTTTGATATTTATTTTGGGGAAAAAATAAAATGAAATAAAATATGGTGTTAGCCTACTGATTCTGGAGGTTCAACCTCTTTTTCCTAATAGGCGAGATTATTCAGTAGTTTCTTCCAGTCATGTAACTGTCCAAAGACCAGAACTTCAAATCAGGTTAAAATTGGCATTTATTATTACCGGTAATTTGGATTCTCTGTATTTGTCTACGTTCTTACAATAGTCCATTTCATACTCACTGAAGTTTCCATCCTAATGGCAACATTTCCCTTCCCTATTCACTTCAAATAATCATTACTTCTTCCTAAATGGGGACTTCTAATGTTCAGCATATTGAAATGATTTGTACGCTGCCATAATCCTCCAACCTATCCCAGAAAAATACATTTCCCAGAAGACCCAGTGCTTTGGCTTGCTAACATAGCCATATTGACTGAGTGCTAGATAGAAGGAGAGGAGAGGACTCCCTCCTTCTGAAGCATCAGCACAATAAGCAGGTGTTCTAACCTAGGCTTCACCAAAGTACGACACAGACTTCTTGTCCCGAAAAAAACCCCTTTTATTTGGCTAATGTGAATTCCTAGCATTCACATCCAGCAAAGTCCCAACAAACAGTCTTTCAAGGGTGAATTGCAAACACAGACCTTATCAGTCCTTGGATAGTTGCCAGGCTGATAGCTTCTTGACACAACGCTGTACAAGGAAATACTTGGCAAGGAGTCTCTGTGAGGCACAACTCAGATAAGCCAATCTTCACATGAATAATGAACTAATTATCTCCTGCAAACACCCTTTCGCTCCTATTTATTTCCTATGGGAGGGGCCATTCAGCATCCCCTTGTGCTGTTACTCCCAATCCCCTTGTGCTTTTACTCCCGAGTCGACCCCTGTTCCTTAATTGTTCCCTTCTCCTGACAGCTCTGCGCATGTGCACATCGGGAACAGGCTCCAGCTGTTCTTCAGCCCCACTTCTCTGACTCTGAAGGTAGCTGATAACTGTCGGACGGCCCTGGCCCCATCTCTGCCTCTGATGCAGAGCACTCATCAAAAGCTTCCCCAGATTCCAGGACTGGCCCATGTTCCTCCCCAACCTCCACACTGTCCAAGTCTGCCGCCAGCTCTGCTGGCTGCTGGCGGGCCACAACAGCAGGTTAGCTGGAAGAACGAACAGAAAATTATGTTTTTCCTGAACTGATTTCCAGGAATAGAAGATAGGGAGTGGGTATCAGGTATTGCCAGACTCTATAATCCGAACTGGGGAATTAATAACATTGGCCATATTTCTGCTTCCAAAATGATGTTATTGGCCATTATTGTTGTCTAGAGTATCTGTTTTAATTTCAACAAAGCAAAACAGAACAGGAAAGAAGCAGTAAAGTTCCCAAATTAGGGAAGGCATTTCATCCATGCAAGTCAGCTTCAAAATGGGAGCTGTGGATTGAATGCCTGGTTGGTGTTAGGTGACATTAGGAACAGGCTCTCCATCCCCACCCCCCAATGCTAGCTATAACCAGACTTTTGGAGAAACTGAAAATTTGTGCACTCTTTTATGCGTGTGGTTGAACCTAATGAAAACATTACTTTTATTGAATTTTGAATTTCTCCCCTTTCATGAATCAACATGATTTTGGTTGCTTACTTTTAAAAATTCTCCCAGAAGATACATGCAACATACATTAAACCAGACTTCTTCACAAGGCTTCCACTACTTCATATTTAAACGCCTCGATTTTGATATTTATGAGAGAAGGGAACGAGAATCATCGTCGAGTAGGTCAGATTCAGCTTGCAAAACTTTCCATTTTAGCACATCAAGGCCTGACAAGAGGCTCTCTCTTGTTCAAACATGAGGGTAAATTTCCATCCTTATTCAGTTAAAGAAAATTCTCCAGTTAAAAAAAAAAAAAAAAAAGCAAACAAACCATGAAAAAGAGGGCTGGCTCTTTTTCCATCGGAGAAAACAACAGAGATATCTAACAATGGAGGACGAGAGGGTTTATATTCAGCCATGGCTGACCACTGTTTTTCTTTCTTGCATGAAAAAAGATGCAGGCAGCCCTTTGTCTGTGCTCAGAGGAGCACCTATACGAATGCTAGATATGCATGTATGTGTATGTACTGTATGTATGGTGCAGGGGTGGGTTCCAGGGGTGGGTTCCTCCCGGTTCGGACCGGTTCTCCTGAACTGGTAGCGACTTGCTGGTGACGTCACGATGACATCACCGATCCAGTTCAGTCAGTGCCGGTTCGTGGGTGCCGCCATCTTTTTTTGGAATTTTTTTAAAAAAAATATTCGATTTTTTAAAAATTTTTTTTCTTCTGAGCATGCGCAGAAGCCGAGTTCTGGCACTGTGCATGCGGTCACCATCTTGTTTTCACCTTTAAAAAATTTTTTTGGATTTTTTGTTACTGCGCATGCACGCGCGCGCTTCGCATGCATGCGCTTACGTGGCGCGCCCACGCGGTGCGGGAGGGAGCGAACCAGCAGTGAGGTAAGTTGGAACCCACCTCTGGTGGATTCTGCTTTTCTTCGCTGCCAGTTCGCTCAATGACGCGCCGCTTGGGCACATGCGCAAAAGCTGCGCATGTGCAGAAGCAAAAAACAAGATGGTGCCACCTACGGAGCTGCCAAAAGAACCGTGGCAGGCCTGGGTTGCTGCCGGTTCTAGCAACCCAGGCCACCAAGTTACTACCGGTTCTATAGAACTGGTCCGAACCGGGAGGAACCCACGTCTGGTATAGTGGGGAATACATGAAAAGAAGGATGCAACTACCTTGGGATATGACCCAATGATATTTTAGAAAACAACCGGATTCTTAGATCTTAAACAGTCTTTATTCTAGAAGTCTCATTGCATGTGATGATATTAAACAAACATATCAGAGGTGGGTTCCTCCCGGTTCAGACCAGTTGTCCCGAACCGGTAGCAACCTGCTGGTGACATCACGATGATGTCACCAATCCGGTTCAGTCGGTGCCAGTCTGTGCGCCCCACCATCTTTTTTTTGAATTTTTTTTGAATTTTTAAAAAAAAAATTTAATTTTTTTTTCTTCTGCACATGCGCAGAAGCGGAGTTTCCGGCACTGCGCATGCGTCGCCATCTTGTTTTCAGCAGTTTTTTATTTTTTTATTTTTTTTGGACTGCGCATGTGCGTGCGGAGTGTGCGTGCGCCCACGAGGCACGCGCACGTCCATGAGGCGTGTCCACGTGGTGCGGGAGGAAGCGAACCGGCAGCGAGGTAAGTTAGAACCCACCCCTGAAACCTACAGAGGATTTTAGAGCTTTCTGGTGCTGCCTTTCTGCTTTAGGGGAGGGGCATGATGCTAAATGAACTGTATTTGAGGAGATAGCCCCTCCCCCCATCAACCCAAGGCTTGTAAACTGCTGAGCTACACTTTGCCAAAAGAAAGAAGAACTAAACCTGCTAAGATGTTTTCAAGCACGGTAATCTGAAGCATCTTAATGCTTTTGTTTTTAAGTACCTATGTAAGAATATAAGAAGAAGGAATGCAACATAAGCTTCTTGGTTTTCCTGATCGAGCTTTAATGGGAACTGAAGATCAGGCACAGATACCTAAATCTATCCGGGTTTTTGACTTTTCAACAATCATAAAGATAATGTCCTTGAGATGTTAGAAGCAAGAAGCTTGACCAGCCTCCCTTTGCAAATTGCAGTCCATCTTTGAAAGACTTGTTCTGATACCCAAGAGCTATGCTGTCAATGAAGCTTGCCAATAAACAGATGGTAATCCAGCAGGAAGCATCTACCTTTTATAATTTGATTTCTACCCTAAAGTGCCCTCTGGTATTTTGTGAGTACTGGGGTGTGTGTGTGTGTCAAATGAAAACATCTGCACAAGGCTACTTTTGCCTGGTCTATAGAAAATGAGACGTTCCAGGGTATTTCTAAAAGTCAGGCTTTAGAAAATGAAGAAGGAAGAGAACCCAGACAGATCAATAAAGGGGAGTTTACCTTTCTCAGATTTCTCCTCTATTTTGTCTCGCAGGCTGTTGCTAGCATTTGCCCTGTTTAACCTTTAACACTATTTGGAAAACATGCATGCTTAAATATCGCAACTGAATTGTTTACCAGTAGAACATTCTGATGGAATTGGAAAAAAAAAAAAGTAAGAGTCACTGAGAAAAGTAACCCTTTGAATTGTTCATGTATTATAAAGCAATCTTGATTTCTTTGTAGTAAGTACATAATTCAAAATTATTATTTTCCTGTTTGTTTATTCTCCCCCCAGTACATAGAATCAAAGTAATAACAGTTTAGCCATTAACACTTTCATGAGGCTGCAAAAGTTCATCTCTTCATTTCTCCTTCAACATAACTTTTAATGAGTAATCACATTAGCTGTCTAAACCATTTTAACAGAAGTTTCTAAGGAAATGTAAGGTGAGGCTTTTACCTAATCAAGAGTTGTATGATGATGTCTTACCAAACATTCTCTGATCTATTCTGGACAACTTTGATGGTACTTCCAGATTAGGTTTCATTAATAGACATAAGGTTGCCTCAGCTAGGTTGATGATGGAAATTGTAATCCAGATTGGAAGCTCTAAAGCCCAGCAGTCATTTTTTCACCATGCTGTCGATTGCCACCTCACCTGTCTTTTTATTTATTTTTTAATCACTGTTGAATGTATTTTTGAAGAAAAACAATAGGAGCCAATTGTTTGGAAGCATCCTCATCCTCTAAAACAGGGGTGTCAAACTCAATTTCATTGAGGGCCGCATCAGGGTTGTGTTTGACCTTGGAGGGCTGGAGGGGGTGTGGCTGGGGGGGCGTGGGCATGGTGGGTGTGGCCAGTTTGACATCACTCGTGTCAGGGGCAGCTGTGGTGGCCAAGTGCTAAGGCAGGACTTCCCTGAGACCCACCCTCACTCTCATTATAATCTTCCTTCCTTCCTTCCTTCCTTCCTTCCTTCCTTCCTTCCTTCCTTCCTTCCTTCTTTTTCTTTTTTCCTTCCCTCTTCATTCTCCTTTCTTCTTCCTTCCCCCTCTTTCCTTAGTTTTCCTTCCTTGCTTTCTTCCCATCTTTCCTTCTTTTTCTTTGTCTTTCCTCTTTCCCTTTCTCCTTTCCTATCCCTTCTTGCATGCTCAAATGAAAAAGGGGAAACATTTCTCCTTTTGTTTTGTTTTTAGTTTGTTTGCCGGCAAACAACAGGGCATGGGGGGGGCGCATGCAGCCCCCCACGCTCCGTTTTCTCTGGCAGAGGCACTGCAGGCCGGTCCTTTGCTGTTTCCAGGCCGGCACCGTGGGCCAGATCTAAGCACCCAGTGGGCTGGATCCAGCCCATGGGCCTTGAGTTTGACACCCCTGCTCTAAAACATCATTATCCTTTGCATCATTGCCCCTGAAAAAATTTGCTTTTGTTTCGAAGCAAATAATGAAACATAAGGGCAGCAAGAAAACATATGGGGCAAAGGTATCGTGCAAGTATGTGGTTTAGGGACTTACTCTCAGGAAAGAATGCAGCCATAAAAAAACTCCAAGGCAGCTAGGCTGAGAGTAGAAGATGCACTGGTTTAATAAGAGCTCCAGAAATATGTAGAAAAATAAAAAGTCAGCGCTAAATATGGTATGAGTCACACTTTTTTATTGACTTTAGTCATTTGCTACAATAGTACAGAGAAATAAAATCTCAAAGTAATGATAAGCTTATATAAACAAAAATAGCTAGTACAACCCATACAATTCCTCCCAAATTCTTCAGCACTAGAATATTGTATGTGCTGTATCTTGACTGGACATTTTTTTTCTTTTGTTTTGCCTTCAACTATGACTTGATTCTTGGCAGCTATGTGGTAAACTCCATGCAATTTTCTAGGCAACATTTTTGAAGCAATTTGCCATTGCCTTTTTCTTAGAGCTGAGAGTGAATTATGGCCCAAGGTCACTCAGTTGGTTTCTGTGCCTAAGGCAGGACTACAAGTCAGGTTTCCCCCGTCCTAGTAAGCACTGGACAAAATTAGGCTAAACTGACTTGATATTTCTGGGAACATTATTGCCTGTGAGCATTATGTTGACCACCCTGTGTGACACAAACTTGCCTGGGTGTGAAAGTCAGCCTCAGAGGCTCTATTCTGCAGCTCTCTATTGCCAGATGAATGGCAGGTAAAAGTTAGAGAAATATATTGGCACAGAAATGTGGCTTGGTAGGCTGTCTGAAAGACCACTGAATCCATCTTTCCTTTCCTTCTTGAAGCCTAGTAAAGCTTATCCATTTCATTAGGGGATTGGTTATCTTACGGTTACACCTTGGGTCTATATTGTTGTCTTCTTCTTGTGCTGTTCTCTGCCAGTTCTAATAATTCAACAATATTAATATACTTTATACTTGGAATTTTGTAGTTGTCTGGATTTTAGATGGAAAAGAAGAATCTGAATTAAAACAAGAACAATTTGCAGCATTGGCACTGGATTCTGGAATTTACTTTGCCGGCAAAGAATGGGAAATTCTCCTCAACCTGTTTCCCCAGAGTGTTGTGGCTTGCCCCCGTCCCGTGCAGCTGCTCATGGATCCGGACGAACAGGAACAGTCCATAGGGTGGCAAGAGCGGTCTGTAGCGCCGGCACCGGAGTCCGAGACCGAAGAGGAAGCAGGGCCAGAGGACGATGCGCAATCAGGGCCTTCTGCACCTCCTCAGCAGGAGTTCAGTGACTCCAGTGAAGAGGAGGGGCCTCTGATTGATGCCAGAGCACGCAGGGCAGCTAGCCGGCAAGAGTGGCTGTGTAGAAGGAGGGCTCCTCAAAAGTAAGCTTGCCGGCAGAGGGGCCACACCCTAAGACTATATAAGGGTAGATCACACCACACACTTTTGCTGAAGACAATTTTGTTTGTATTCATCTTGGCTGCCTTCTGAACTTCGTCCATATCAGTTGGATTGACTCCAGTCCGGGCTCTTGGCCAACTTCAGCAAGTAATGATTATTTGACGGACTAATTGACCTGCTTGTCTCTTTCACATTTGGAATCCCGGCCAAAGTGTTCTGTGCTTGAAAACAAACACTTTGGCAAAGAATTAGTATTCACTTTAATACTAAGCAATTATTAGTATTAAAGCCTTTTTGTTTAAAGAACAGTGTGTGTGTGTCGCTTTCTGGGGGTTTGCCGTGCTGGGACAGAACACAGAGTGGTGTCAACTCTGATAGGAAAACAGTTTGAATTGCTTCTTCCTTTATCTTTTCTTCATCTCACCTCATTCAGTCTCATTCACCTCATTTCAAACAAGTTTGGTGGCATTTGTTTCTTAGCCAGTCCTAGAAAAGAGGGCTTTCCTTTCATTGTGAGTAGAATCAAGTATGACAGATAGTGTTTCAAATGCTCTGAAAATGTGGTTCTAATCTGAAGGTGGAGAATTATCATTCAAGTCAGTACCTCACCTGATAATCAACCATCTGTTCACCAAAGAGTTCCCTTGCCAACAAAATGCAAAGCTTATTAATACATATATTTTTGTGGAAAAAAAAATTCCAGAACTGGAGACTTATTAATCTTTCGTTTTACTTGTGACTTTCCTTTTCAGATTCCTCCATGGATTCCCCCTCCCACCTTTTTTAAAAGACGCGACAATAGCAGATGTTGGTTTTAACAATGTTTATCGCAGGCTATGGCCATGAGACTTTCCTCCCTGTTCTTATTGTTCTTTTCTCTCATTCTGTTGCTTTATGCTTTTGTGCATTCCCAGATCTCTTGCATATTAAAGCCAAAGGCAATGAGGGCTGACTAGGTAAATTAGTTGCAAGAGCTGAGGTGTAAAATGGGAGGGAAGTTGAGCTCCTGCAAAACAAAAACCCAACATCTGTAATAGTCTGTACTCCCTTCTTTGCCATTCTGACTGGTGATGAATACGAGATTTGGCCTGAGATGGATGTTGTATTTGTTTCATAGTTTACTTCAGAAAATCAGGTTTTGGTTTTTGCTTTAAAGTAAACAGTGCGAAAACTTGCAATTGTTAATGAAAGGCGAGAACAAGCAAAATGTATACACTGCACCACAAATAGTGATCCTTCTTTCAAACTATCGTCACCCTTGAAAAACAGCAACCACAATTACGGTAACTATGTGGTCCAAATAAAGGGGGAGCGGAGTGGTATGAACATTTATATCTAGCTTGGAAATGTCAAACAAAGGAATGATTTATGCCTTTTTTTCACAGTATACCGTGAATGGCTTACATGTAGCTAGTTGTAAATAATTCATTCTGTGCCAAAAGTGTCCTCTACTTGTTTTACCATGTAGCTAAGATCTGAATCTTAAGAGCCGAGGTGGCGCAGTGGTTAGAGTGCAGTACTGCAGGCTACTTCTGCTGACTGCTGTCCGTCTGCAATTTGGCAGTTCAAATCCCTCCAGGCTCAAGGTTGACTCAGCCTTCCATCCTTCCGAGGTGGGTAAAATGAGGACCCAGATTGTTGGGGGCAATATGCTGACTCTGTGAACCGCTTAGAGAGGGCTGTAAAGCACTATGAAGCGGCATATAAGTCTAAGTGCTATTGCTATTGCTATTGCTATTGAATCCGCCCAGAGGTGGTGCTTCATAAAGCAGGACTGATATACATTTGTAACGTAGAAATATCCTCCCTAGTATTAAACACTGAGGCAGCCACTGCTTCCAGCAGGAGATAGGCTCTGCCTGAGAAGCAACGATGACATATCAGATGACAGAATGAACCTACCCTACAGCCCCAGTCTCGTATTTCTTTTCTCAAATGTTTATCTTCTCTTTACTGATGATTTATCACTCGTTTTGATGGAATGAAATCTGGTAAGCTTCTGCAAGTGACCTGGGGAAGGAAATGGGAGGGAGTCATTTCGTCCTCCATCTTTGTAGTGGAGCACAGAGATGATCTTGGAGAAGGTATGAGGAAACTGTTTGTAAAAGACGAACTCAGCCTAGAAACATGGAAAAGAAACTTAAAATTGTCCCACCTTGGCTCTCTTTGGTGTAAGAAGGAGGAGGCAAAATGTTTTCAGTCTTTCAAGTTTCTGTTACTATACCCATAACATTAAAGTAGTATTCCAGTAGTTCTTGTGGTGACAGTTTCTGCCTTAGATTTCCTTGAAGGACTGACATCCTAAGACAACAATATTTTGATCTGCGCCTGTTTGGTTTTTAATCATCCTTTCCTATAGTCCTTCCTGTAGACAAGCTTTGGTTTTGCTTTCTATCTTTAAACCATGTCAAATACTCCAATAAACAGCAGTCTTTCTTTGCCCCAAATCCTTTTTGCTTGTTTCTAGAGTAAAGTGCTTTTTTAAAGGATACAGATAACTGGATGGCAACAAATGGAAAATTGAGACTTACTGAAGAAAGTTAGAGGCTTATTCGAGGTGATACACAATTGGTTGAGAAACATCAGAATTTTCACTCCAGGCTGCTCCTGAATAAGAATCCTCCCTTGACAGGCCTAAAATAGGCAGCTCTCATGGGGTGTGTGTGTGTCATACAGTACATGCAGACCCCTGCTTTAGGAGAGGAGAAGGGTGTGACATAACACTGGCCCTGTCAACAGCTGTCTGTGCCATCACATATGCAATTTCTGGATATCCTGCCCTCCTGCCTCTTTGATCCAGCCCATTCAGAACAGAAACCGTACACGTCCTAGCATTCTCTGATCCTTCTGATGTGCATGGAAATGCTGCTAGGCAAGAAAGCTCTTTGATATAGTAGAATATTAGTGTTCTGCAGTCTTGCTCCAGATCAAGCTCTCCAACAGGCTGCCGTGAGTCATGCATACGTGTAGCCTACTGCTCTTGCATGCCAGATTTCCACTGTGTTTTTTCCCCCTTTCCTTTTCTCTTCGCAAAAGAAAAGATTATAGACCTCGTATTTCTGTTGGTTTCATTAATTTCTGGCTGGACAAAGAGAAATTATTTCAGTGGATCTCTTATTTACCAAGGAATTCAGTTTGTTCACTGGATTATACATACAAGATAACAAATAGAAAACATTAAGGATTCAATCCCAGGGATGTTGTTTTCTTTTCCAAGCACAATACAGCTGCTGTTGCTGCACAAATCTTGCATTTGTTGAATTTGAGGAACAGGTTTGTTTTTGCTATGTTTTAGTTTTGCAGAAAAAAGATTGTGGCTTAGATCTTAAAATAGGCTAAATTCGGAAAGGTCATGGAAGAAAAGCTTGTTGTCCTTGTGCACCCCCCCCAATGAGCTTTACTAAAAGAACAGAGTGAACTAAACAGCATGAGATGGGTTGCCGCAGGACTCTTTGGCAGAAGAATAGATAGGGAATGCTTAGGATCTTCCTTGACTTAGCAGGATCTGGTCTTGATTTTGGGCGATTCCACTAGTATGGCCTTCAGAGAAGCTTTTGGGAAACTTTAGGTAAGGAGGTAAGGCCATGGAATTTTACAGAGCAGCTTGTAGCTTATGCTTATTAAAATTGGGACCTAGTTCAAAAGGGAAGAAACCATGACCATCTAGATATACCCAATATACTAGACATACCCAATTCCTGCAACCATTATTTGGCTAAAACATACGAAGAATGATTGCAAGAATTTGATCTGTCTAGTTTAATGAAAAGAAGGACTAGGGTAGCATGATAGCAGTGTTCCAATATCTAAGGGGTGGCTACAAAGAAGAGAGGGTCAAACTATTCTCCAAAGCACCTAAAGGCAGGTCAAGAAGCAGTGGATGGAAGTTAGTCAAGGAGAGAGACAACCTAGAACTAAGGAGAAATTTCCTGACAGTTAGAATAATTAATCAGTGGAACGAATTGCCTCCAGAAGTTGTGGATGCTCCAACACTGGAAGATTTTAAGGAGATATTGGACAACCATTTGCCTGAAGTGGTATAGAGTTTTCTTGCTTGAGCAGGGGCTTGGAGACCACCAAGTTCCCATCTGACTTAGTTATTCTGTTGTTATTCTGTTATTCCATAGATGTTTAAGCTACCTCTTCCAGTGTCCTCAGCCAGTCTAGTGCTACAGGATGTTGGGAATTGCCATTCATGACAAAATGGTTGGGTAGAGCTATCCCATCCTTGAGATAATATACAACATCTGTCTGATACAATTACAAGCACAGCATTAGCTCCAGCACAATGCAGTAAAGGTTGGGATGCCTCAGTATTTGCCTCATCTCCTTTAAGGAGTAGTAAGAAGTTTGCCCAAATCGTCTTTCCAAACATGACCTTCAGTTGAAGTTGCAACTTAGTGGGACACATAATATGCACATACATAATATTTTGAATGATAAAATAGCCGTATTAATTATGCCTATGCCTTCCCACATAAAGCCCCCTAAACTAACCCTATGAGTGCATTGTATGAAGGCTGCTGCCTAACCTGATAACGGAACTGTGCAAGTTGAAGTCAATTGTTAGAACAAATGTTGCATCATTTTCTTTTATATTTAAGGAGGCTTTGAGTATCCATAGATAGACTCATGGCTATTTCTTTAAGGTATAGTCCAGTAGCATCCAACCTGTAAGATCCTAGTTTAAATTTTATGTTGCCAGAAAAATCATCTTTAGCCTTGTTGCAGATGCCAAAGATGGTACGAAAGTGCTTGTAAACACATCCTGTGTATTTTCAGCCTTAGAAATAAGGCATCAAGATAGGCTCAAGTGTCAAGTTTGAGGAACCAATGTGGTCAAGTTTGAGGCACTTAGTCTGTGTTTGGGAAGCAGCATAGCATAAAGCTACTGCAAATGTTATTTCCTCCCTTCTGCTCCCAATCTCCCATGCATGTCTGCTTAATATTCTTGGATCCTTTGAAACCACAAAGCAAAATTCTTCATGTAGTTTGGTAGATTTGATAACTTTTCAATATTCAGCTGGCAGGCAACAAATAAGAAACATTTTTAAAATAATTGGTCTGTGTGCATTTTCAGCGAGCGGCTGCAGCAAGATGAATAAAACATAGCAATCACAGTTCTTCCAGAAATAAATACCTTGTGAGTAAAAGTAGGAGTAGCACAAGAGAAAACTACAGAATAATGCATCAGTGATACTAAACGTACCACTAGATCTAAAAATAAAAGATTGCAAAAACATTCAAATACCAAAATTTCATAGCCTATGCCAAAGTAAGAAAATAAATCTAAGAATGCCAGTCTTGCCTCAGTGGCTATAGGCAGCAATGAGTGATGGGTGAAGAAGGCATCACATGAATGATAGGTGTGTATCCTAGACTAAGTCTTTTTCTGCCATTGCTCTTAAACACACAAATTGACATGTGATTAGATTATTACATTTGGGTCTCACCGAAGTGAATGAAAGATGCTGGTAAGTAGTTCTTTCAAGATAGCAATGTCACAATTTTATTTTTGTTTAATCTCATAGCAGTGACTCTGGATGGTACAAAAAGGTTTAAAACCAAGAAACGATAGAATGTAGTATACAAAATAAACAGCCCAATTACTAATCCAAAATAATAAGAATGATAATGTAACATTTGCCTGAGTCTAACCACATTCCATTATCAGTATAAATGGGCATCAATCAAAAGATGGAATTCTAGATTAAAACCATTTGCTAGTATTTCTGTAAAACCCTTTGCTATCTGTATGCCTTCATGCGAATTATGGGGTTGTCTTTCACGACTGCTTTATGGCAATAATTTGACCATGAAATCACATTTCTCTTTAGAAGGCCATGTTTAGCACATACTGGTTTGTAGATATCCTAGAAGAAAAAATCTGAGACTCTGAAATAAGAAATCCCACATGAAAGAAAGAACATATGGCATTTGTACCAGCGGTGGGTTGCTCCCGGTTTGGACCGGTTCTTAGAACCGGTAGCGCTGGCGACGGGAGGCTCCGCCCACCCACCCGGGACGCTTCTGTGCATGTGCAGAAGCGTTGCGCGCAGAAGCATTGCGCGCAGAAGCATTGCGCGCAGAAGCGTTGCGCACGCATGCGCAAGCGCACGTGCGAACCGGCAGCAAAATCATTTAGAACCCACCACTGATTTGTACCTTATATTAGAGCCTAGAATGGAATTCCTGATCTCTTGAAAATCAATCAGTTTGAAACCAAACCCTAAAATGAATTTTAAGATATGGAAGCTTAAATGGAATTTTAGACATTCAATATGCATTTGATATTTTGGTACTTCCTATTGCATATTTTTTTCACAATATGAAAAAGAAAGTAATTTGAATGGCATTTTAATAACTATTCATTCAGAAAGCCAAAAAGATGGAGGTCAGGCAGCCAATATAACTAATGATTAGACTGTTTTTTTTTTAAATGGCAATCACAAAGAAATCTTGTTGTGTTCATAATTCCATGAATATCAATCTCTATCTCTGTATTCATCTATCTGGTAACTCTCGCACAGTGACAACATGTTTAAGTCGCTAATTTCCATCAAGATGGAAATTAAAACATGGGTAAGCAGACCGGATAAAGAGACCAGCATTTTCAAGATGGTTTAGGAAATCAAACTCAAATCTTGGATCCTAGAAAATCCAGATAGTCTGCACGTTCTAGGAGACAGAATGGACCAGGCAATCCCACAGTGAAACTCCCAGTGAAAAATGGACAGTTCGAGTGTAGGAAGCATCATTTACATAATGACAGAGAAAACGATTTAAATGCAAATAGCCTAGTAATATGGCTGGAAAATCTGCAGCCACTCCAGCAGCCTGGTGGGATGTAAAGACAAGGGTGGGTAAACAAATGCATACTCTTATTGGAGAGTCCTTTTATTGTACATGTGGATTTGTGCAATCCACAAATCTGCAGCTTTCTCCTTCCAAAAATGCTACAACGTTTATATTATTGCAAAGGCAAAATCTATCTATACAGTAGATAGTTTTAAAAATTCACCAAAAGCAAGAATGAAGGTGTTTATTTATGAGACCACTGAGCTTTTAGTGTAATTGCAGGTACTCTGGAAATATGGAGTGTAAACACTTGTTATCTTGCCCTATCGCTCCTCCCCTAAAAAAGTGATCGTGAGGTCATGCATAATAGTGGAATAATTAAATTAACTCGAGCTCAGTATTTTTTCAATAATTTTGTGTATGTACCAATTCTAAACTAGTAGCACTTTCAGGTTGAAGGAAACCCATGAGGAAAGATTTGAATCTTATATGTGCAAACGATTTACTTAGGAAATGTATATGGCCGCCCACCTTAGGCAAATAACTCTGCATAGCAAAAATTACAAAGCAGTTTAAAAAGGTATACAGTTAAAAACAGACATAATAAATTCAGAATGCAAAAATTGAGGCTTTTGCACAAGGTGTGCGGTGTTTTCCAAATACCTGTTTTTGTCAGCTCTGCGTACCTTCAGGTCCGGAGCTGACATTCAGGGGGTAGCGTGATACAGAGCCTCGATGCGCTGCTTGCTGGGGGATGAAAGCTGACACCGATAAAGCAGGCTAGCAGCTGGGAATCGGCTACTGCTCTATTGGATGACGTCAGATGCCAGCACACCTGAAGAGCTACTGGGTGTCGGCTATGCAGATTCCGGAAGAGGGATCAGCTTCGGATTGGCTTAATGCTAATCACCTGGATGTGCGCGCGATGGTTAAAGTTGATGGGGAGCACACAGCGCGCAGGTTTAACACTTTTTTTAACTAAAAGCCCTCACAGATGATGAGTGGTATCAGAAGAACCGTGCTATGTTAACTCACAGAGATGGACTGGCATGGAAGGGTTCAAAAGTCTAAGTACCCAAAGCTATACGGGTTGCAGTAGTACAAAGGTGCCATGATGTAAGGACAGCAGGACATTTTGGCTTCCTTAAAACATTACATTTAACAAACAGACAATTCTGGTGGCCACACCTAAAGACAGATGTGGAAGAATATGTGAGAAGTTGTGTAATATGTGCGACCACAAAGCACAAAACAGGAAAGCCTTCAGGGTTGTTACAACCAATAGCATGTCCCGTGAGGCCATGGGAACAAATTGGGATGGATTTTATTGTCGACCTGCCAAGCAGTAAAGGTAACACCATGATCTGGACGGTAGTGGATTTATTTTCTAAACAGGCACATTTTGTGGCATGTCCCGGACTTCCATCAGCCAGAAAATTGGCTAAACTGTTTATAACCCATATTTATCGTTTACATGGGATTCCACAAAGGATAATATCAGACATGGGCATACAGTTTACAGCTAAATTTTGGAGGGAGTTTCTTGTTAGAGTGGGGTCGTCTCAAGGGCTCAGTACAGCTTTTCATCCAGCTACAAACAGAGCAGTCGAAAGAACCAATGCAATGATTGAAAGGTATTTAAGATGTTACGTGGACCATCAACAAACTAACTGGGCAGACCTGATACCATATGCTGAAGTTGCGTACAATAACGTGGTTCACTCTAGTACAGGCTGCACTCCTTTTCAGATAGTTACCGGACGGGATTTTGTGCCTATCCCAGAATGTCCACATGTAGAGCCAAATGTTGAAGGAGTACACGGCTGGATGGCCCAAATATAAAAGGTGTGTGTGTAGGTGAATAACGCTTTATGGCAGACAATGCAAAAGTATAAAACCTACGCTGATAAAAAAAGGATAGATCAACCGGATTTCTGAGTCGGTCAATTAGTGTATCTCTCCACAAAATATATAAAATCTAAAACACCATGTAAGAAACTAGGACCGAAGTTTCTAGGCCCTTTTCCTATAGTACGGGTTATTAACCCAGTCACAGTAAAACTGAGATTACCTAAATTACTGGGAAAACTACACCCCGTATTTCATTGTAGCTTATTGTGTCCTGTGCATACCTCGCCTATGCGAGGTAAAGCTACACAACCACCCCCTCCTATGATAATAGATAGAATGCAGCATTATGAAATAATGCAAGTGCTGGATTCCCGATGGCGTTGAAACAGATTGCAGTATCTTGTGTTGTGGAAGGGGTATCCATTGGCGGACGCCACATGGATCGGTCAGGAGGATGTCTGGGCTCCCAGACTCATTTCCCGTTTCCACCGCTGCTATCCAAACAAACCAGTGGGGGGGAGTCAGGACCTAACAACTGCGAAATACAGCCATTCCACAAGTTACCATATTTATTCCTGTCTTGCAGGTGGCATCTCCGTGGTAGGGGGGGCACATGTCAGCTCTGCGTACCTTCAGGTCCGGAGCTGACATTCAGGGGGCGGCGTGATACAGAGCCTCAACACGCTGCTTGCTGGGGGATGAAAGCTGACACTGGTAAAGGAGGCTAGCAGCTGGGAATCGGCTACTGCTCTATTGGATGACGTCAGACGCCAGCACACCCGAAGAGCTACTGGGTGTTGGCTATGCAGATTCCAGAAGAGGCATCAGCTTTGGATTGGCGGAATGCTAATCACCTGGGTGTGCGCGCGATGATTAAAGGTGGTGGGGAACACACAGCGTGCAGGTTTAACACAGATTACATTTTGTTTTACAAGTGTTTATCAGTACGTGCCGGAGAAGTCAAGTAAAGAAGATTGCAAACCAGCATTGTGTTTGTGGTTCTTGTTACTGAGGCTTATTCTGAAACCTGACAGTTTTAGCTTTTCCGATACACCGGCCATGCAGGGGTGGGTTCTAACTTACTTTGCCGCCAGTTCACTTCCTCCTGCTCCCCCCAAAAAAAGCCAAAAACAAGATGGCGGTGCATGTGCAGTGCTGGCAACTCGGCTTCTATGCATGCGCAGAAGAAAAAAAAAATAAAAAAAAAATCCCCCCCCCACCAAAAAAAATTGCAAAAAAAGATGGCGGCGTCCACAGACCGGCTCCGACCGAACCGGCTCCGTGACGTCACCAGCGGGTTGCTACCAGTTCAGGCGAACTGGTCCAAACTGGGAGGAACCCACCTCTGTGGCCATGTAAGGAATGACCAGATTCTTGACTCTGAATCTTAGCTGTGTCTGACGTACTTGTATTCTTCAAACCCACTAACACACTGAGACAGAGGCTTGTCCACCCTAAAGATCTGACACCAAAACATAAGAAGAGTAATGTTGTGTATGTAGTCCAATGCAATGAGGAGTGTTCAGAGCTCTGTATTGGAGAAACCAAGCAGACTTTACACAAAAGATGGCCCTGCACAGGAGAAGCAACACCACAGGAACAGAATCAGTAGTAAGCCTTCAAATCTCACCGGCTCGAGGTTGACTCAGCCTTCCATCCTTCCGAGGTGGGTAAAATGAGGACCCAGATTGTTGGGGGCAATATGCTGACTCTGTAAACCGCTTAGAGAGGGCTGTAAAGCACTATAAAGCGGTATATAAGTCTAAGTGCTATTGCTATTCATTTAAAAGAAATAGGACAGTCTTTTGAAGACAATAATATTCACATGTTGGATAGGGAAGATAGATGGTTTGAGAGAGGAATAGAGGAAGCCATTTATGCCAAAATGGAAAATACTTTCCTCAATAGAGGTCGAGACCTCAGACACAACCTGTCCCCCATTTTTTTATGCTGCTGTTTCATCAGTCCCCAGGAAGATTAAGACCAGCTCACAGATTCACCAGGAAGGCCACACTTAGCAATCCACCTAGGGTAAAGGATTTAGGAGTTGGGACATTGACATCCCAATGACTCTCTGCCTACTCATCTAATGAGCCTATCCAAGTTAGGTGAGAAATGAAACCTCCTTGAAGGACATATATCAGTTCCCTCTAACAAACTTGCTCGGACTGTAGAAGCTACTTGGATAAGCAGCGAAATGTTTTGAACCAACATGAAAATAAATCCAGTTGCCATGACTCAACTTCCAGAGAACTGTACCTGAATGACTGAGAATCTTCATTGACAAAGCTTCAAATTCTTCATTTTCACTGTGCCAATCGATTAGGAGTGGGAACAAGAGATAATGGAACTGTCAGGTCCACATGTGAAGGTTCAATTTAACTAATTTATTGCTAAAAGACCATGCACAAGAATCTTCTCAATTAATGGTCAGCACCTAGTTAGAGTTAGATAAAGGTAAGTGGCAGGAGGGGGTTGGACTTAGTTTGTTTGTGACTATGTAGTGATTCTAGGATGATCCCTCTTTTCACCCCTCCTCCTGGCTCTGCCAGTCCTTCTCCTACAGGAATAGAATCCAAGCACCCCGTCTCCATTCTTGTATGATAAGAAAATCATACAAGACTTCATTAAACTAAAGAGCATTTACACAGTCATTTCTCAGTGAGGATCTACAGATTATGTCCTGTTAACTGTTGCATTAATAACAAGTGATTATTGTTATTAATTAATTAATATTAATTAATAGCAATTGTGGCATCTATGCATAAAAGATCCTTAAGAAGGACAAGGCCTTTTGATTGTGTTACTAGGCAACTGGTTTCCAAAAACATGCCAGGCAGTTTTGCTGACTTTCTGGTTTCAGTCATATTAAAAGAAGCTGCCCATTTACTCAATTAAGAGCAAGCTGCAATGGATCCATCATTACAGACATTTCATCTAGTACAGTAAATAGCTGGTAGTCATCTATTCATTTTAAATATAACTAAGGGAGTCCCCATAAATATTTGAGAAAACTATAAATTATCAAGCAAAATAGTTTTCCCCCTGAAATTCTATAATAGGTTGTTTTCATTTTGGGTTTTATTCTCCTGTTTTAGCAAAAGCTGGTTGTTCTCAGGTTCTTTTAGAAATGTATTCCAAAATATTAAGGCTGGATGCAATGAAGGAAAAATTGACTCAATGGACAAAACCAATACCACTTTTTATTTTGTCAAAGCTTTAGGAAATGTTGAAAGCTAACTAAAGTATCCTCTAGAATGAAGTCTCCTTTGAGTCAGCTTAACTCCTCGTAATTTCACAGATGCATCCATGTTGTTTACTTGGAAACATTGCAGATATGTTTGCCAGTGCCTTCCTCTGGATTTTTGTTTTTGTTTGGACTTTCCAGTCTGGCACACAGTCCTGATAGTTTCCTGGTGACCTTCCATCCAAGCAGAAATAGGATCAGATGGTGCTAAGCTTTTCCAGATCTGCCAAAGTCAGCTCAGTTGCTGCCACCTAAAAGGGAATCCTTTAGCATACGGGTTGAAAATTGATGAGCAAAGCCATTTTTCCTTGGAGCACCAAGAAATTTGGGCAAGAGCAATGAGAATGAAGGTAAGCCATAAATAAGGCCTTTCTGGACAACACATTCCTTTAAACTGCATTTTTGTGTGTTTCTACTCTAAGGTTTGCCTGCTGATGTGGTGTTGTCTAAGCTAAGCAGAACCCAATGCACAATAGATCTCAAAAAGACCTTGAAATGTATACAATGAAAGCCTGTTTTGTATGTTGTTCATCTTAAAAATATATTTCCTTCACACACACAGTGCCCTTGAAAGCAGGAGCCTTCTGCTTCAAGTGCATGTAATTTTCTTTGAGAAAATAAGATCTGCTAACCCTTCCAGCTATAATAGTAGCAATATTCTCATAACCATAATAAGATTTCTTTGTAACATACCAAATACAATTCAAGGAAGTCCAAGTCTTATCTGTCACATTTCCTATGGTGCATAATTATGTACAGAACATGTAATATACAGAGGGCTTGTTTGTTTGTTTTTGTTTGCCTAGGCTCAAGGATTATCTCAGATTTGTACAAGAAGGGACCACTTGCAAGTTCGCTAAAGAAAGTAAGCTCCAGTTGCAGAGCCAAGGTTGGAGTGGAGGTGCCATAGTAGCTTGAGGAGTAAGTCTGATGGAGCCGAGGCTTCTAAAGTTGCATGTAGCCTCTTGTTGGAGGCCACAGTTCATCCTGAAATTCTTCTCAATTAAGCACATCTTCATTATGTGGATTAATGTGTTGGAGTCTGTCCACTTGTACCAAGTAAGTATACATGACTCACTCATACCATTATTGGTATAAAGGGGGAACCACATTTCTTTTAAGGGGAGGGGGGAAAGCCTTTCCAAATCAAAATAAGGTTGAGCATTTCTCCCTCAAATAATTTACTAACGTCTAAAATGGATGACCAAATGTGAGGCATTCCCTTTTTGTGCTACCAATAAAAGAGAATATTTGCAGCTCAGGGTTGAAATGAGGAGACTCAGTGCCCTAAAAATGTTACCTAGTTTGGTAGTGAAATGTCCACAAGAAAACAACCAAGCTCAGAGAGCACCAAGGACCCCTCATTTCCCTTTCCCCCCTATACAGGGTGTTGAAAAAACATGCAGCAGGTGGCTGATAGACTAAACAAATGATGTGGCTGATATGTCCTCTCTTGCTTTTTGAGTCCGCATCAGCTTCATTTGGATATTCTGATGTATTGCAGCAATCTTGCTATATCCTTGTAACCATGGCAATGCTGATGGGCCCAACAGGCCTGAAATCATGCACATGGCTGCCTTCAAGACCTGGGTTGGCTAGCTTGATGTGAGAAGAGGTTCAGGCCAAACCAGAGCGAGCCTGCTAATGAAAAATGGAAAGTGGAGTGGACAACTGTGGTGTTTGGTGCCTACTCCTTTCGAAGAGCCAGAAAGTGTGGCGTGTGTACTGCAGGGAGATAATTTGTTTTCACTTTGCTTCTGTGAAGTCTGCTTCTCCTACTGCTGTACCTTCTGCCCAAACCACACAGTCAGCCACATGAGATAAGATAAAATAGAACAATGCATTCTTATGTTGAATGGAAGCATGAGGATTAAATACACAGGAAGTCACAACTCCAAGGTAAAATGATTACATAAAAGCCACGTTAGGAATGATTAATACTTAATTGACCGATTAGTAAATTTCCCAAAGAGATGAAATGTGGTGGTGACTTCAATTCCTGCTGAACAATGGAAGCCTGCCTTTTGTATTTTGAGCTTAATAATACTGCTCATTTATTAAGGACTGGAACAAATCTATATCCTCAACCTCCCCCCCCCCCACAACCTCAACAATTAAAATTTGTTATTAGTTCAGTACAGCAAAAAAACAACAACACTCAAACAAACAAAACATATTTAAATCATTCTAATGTTTATGGTTTCTTACTGTGCTATCACTGATGAGCTAAATTTGATTCTTGACAATTCTGTCGTGCCCATCTAGGTGCATGGCATCACAAGGACAAAACAAGGCCAAAAAAAAAAAAAAAAAGCAATAGCAATAGCAATAGACTTATATACCACTTATATATTTACTGCTTCACAGTGCTTTACAGCCCTATCTAACCAGTTTACAGAGTCAGCATGTTGCCCCCAACAATCTGGGTCAACAATCTTTACCCATCTTGGAAAGATGGAAGTCTGAGTCAACCTTCAGCCTATGAGATTCTAACTGCCGAACAGCTGGCAGCTGGCAGTCAGCAGAAGTAGCCTGCAGTACTGCAATCTAACCACTGAGCCACCACAGCTCATATTGGAAGAATTTAATCTCTTTGGTATTCATACATCATACACAGACACACACACTGCATACTCTGTTATGCACTGTATTAGGCTTTTGGTAAAGTTTCAAAAACTATTTCTATCACCAAGGAGTTATTTATTTATATTTAAAATCCAGTATTGCCTTGCCATGGGTTTGAATTGCTTGGGGACCCAAGCGATGAGACTGTCTTCCATGTCATTAATGGTCATTCTGCAATTCCCAGAATTCCTAGTTGGTTGGCCTTCAGAAATCTCCATTCTGGTTGCAAGTCTCAGCACATTTTGAAGAATGCAAGGTTGGGGAAAGGCTGATATAAGTAACTGAGCAGTATCTGGAGAAATCTACTCAGCCTCCTTGCCCTGGTGGAAGGACAGTCTAGGAATCATTTCTTGAGTGCACATCCACCTGCCTCCAGCTGTATCTCACTGCCATCCCACACCTGAGGACAGCTTCAGTTTCTAGGTTCTGAAGGTGGTGTGTTCCCTAATATCCCATCTTAAAATGCTATGCTTTGTGCAGGCAATACTGTATATACAGAAACATATACATTAGGGAAGCTGCCTCAAGTGATGTGCTCCATGTGACAGTCTTCTGGTTTCAACTGATCTGCTGATTTCCTGTGGGATTACCCACCTCAGTCTGGTCCCTGATCTCTTGACCTACACTTCTGTCCTCTTGGCAGCAAGGGAGATTGAACATTAGCTTCTGTGGCCATTTTAT
>QLTV01004086.1:5077220-5091794 GCA_003457575.1 Thermophis baileyi
GGGGTCTCCAACCTTAGCAACTTTTAGGACTTGTGGACTTCAACTCCCAGAGTTGTTGTTTTTTTTGAATAGAATTCTTTATTGGCCAAGTGTGATTGGACACACAAGGAATTTATTTTTGGTGCATATGGTCTCAGTGTACATAAAAAGACAAGATACATTCATCAAGAATCATGAGGTAGAACACTTAATGATTGTCATAGGGTACAAATAAGCAATCAGGAAACAATATTAATATAAATCGTAAGGATACAAGCAACAAGTTACAGTCATACAGTCATAAGTGGGAGGAGATGGGTGATAGGAACGATGTGAAGACTAATAGTAATAGTAATGCAGCCTTGGTGAATAGTTTGACAGTGGTGAGCGAATTATTTGTTTAGCAGAGTGATGGCATTTGGGAAAAAACTGTTCTTGTGTCTAGTTGTTCTGGTGTGCAGTGCTCTATAGCGTCATTTTGAAGGTAGGAGTTGAAACAGTTTATGTCCAGGATGTGAGGGGTCTGTAAATATTTTCACAGCCCTCTTTTTGACTCGTGCAGTATACAGGTCCTCAATAGAAGGCAGGTTGGTAGTAATTGTTTTTTCTGCAGTTCTAATTATCCTCTGAAGTCTGTGTCTGTCCTGTTGGGTTGCAGAACCAAACCAGACAGTTATAGAGGTGCAGATGACAGACATCATGTTCCCAGTTTCATCCTTATTGGGAATCATCAGACATGAGTCGTCAGGTGTTATTCGATGAGGTTCAAAACCTCTACCAGGAATTGAACTCAGGGACCTTTGTACTTGGATGATTATGTACACTGCATTAGCTTTAGTTCCTATTAGGTTTCTGATGATTCCCGGTAAGGATGAAACTGGGAACATGGTGCCTAGCGGTGATCAATATAATTGTTAGAAGAGTTCACAGGGAGGAGGATTGGGATCTGGGAGGCTGGTAAGCATGAGAAGAATCCACAAACACGTTAATGCTCACAGATCTGTCAACTGAAACAGATGCAGACTTGCTGTTTGCTCTTCACTACTGTAGGAATGCCCTTTTCCTTTGACCATGATATTCTCATATTAACTGAGTAAGTATCATCAATTGAGTGTTGACTTTTAGCAAACACATAGGCAGGTCTTCTCCAGGATGAGTTGTTCTCCAGCTGGCCCTTCAGATCTTCCAGAGGTGCATTCATTATAATCAATCTCTTTTCTTTTTCTTTCTTTCCATCTTTTCCACTATTATGAAGTTCTCAAGGGAGCTGGGTCTTTTCATAAAGTGTTCATAGTATGATAATCTGAGCCTGGTCTTTTGTGCCTCAAGCGAGAACTCTAGATTGCTTTGTTCTATGCATTTGTTTGTTTTGCTTACTATCCATTGAATTTTTAGGAGTCTTCTCCACCAACATTGGCGTATCAAAAGCACCAATATTCTTTCTATCCTGGTTCTTTGAAGCCCAGCTTTTCCTTCCATAGAGTGCTGCAAAGAAAACCATAAATCTGCAAAATTCTGACTTTAGCAGGTACAGAAACATAATAGCAAAATATTTTTGCCAAGATTTTCAAGGCTACTCTATCAACTTCTGCTTTGTGGTATATTTCATTGCCTTTACTGTTGATAGTTGCTTTTAAAAGGCAGAAGCCATCAACCACCTCAATAACTTTGGTAGATTTGAGACTACTGGCTGCATCTATTGTTATCATTTTAATCTTTATGTTTTATATAAGTTCCATTTTTTCACTGTACTTCTTGACTTTCATTACTGGACTTTGTAAATCATTTGCATTTTCTGCTAACAAAATAATATTTTCAGTCTAGCATAGATTATTGATGTTTCTTCCTTCCATCTTCTTCCAATCCAATCTCCCTCAATATATATTCAGCATTTATTGCTTATATATCTATAAATAAAATGAAAACATAAGGCTTGATTATTCTCTAACTCAAAGGAACTTTTTCTCTAAAACTGCTCACATTCAGAAATGAAGTCATGCATCCCTAAAGTAGAACACTAAAGTTATGTGTCTAAAATATAACATTAAAAAATAGATGGGGAAATTATCAAATTTGCAGATGACACCAAGCTGGCAGGAATAGCCAATACTCCAGAAGACAGGCTTAAGATACAGAAGGATCTTGAAAAACTTGAACATTGGGCCCCATCTAACACAATGAAATGGTGAAAAAAGTAAGGTTGTACATTTAGGCAAGAATTGCAGGAATTGAGTATGTCTAGTTTAATGAAAAGAAGGACTAGGGGTGACATGATAGCAGTGTTCCAGTATCTAAGGGGTTGCCACCAAGAAGAGGGGGGGTCAACTTATTCTCCAACGCATCTGAAGGCAGGACAAGAAGCAATGAATGGAAACTAATCAAGGAGAGAACCAATCTAGAACTAAGCAGAAATTTCCTGGGAGTTACAACAATTAATCAGTGGAAAGACTTGCCTCCAGAAGTTGTGGATGTTGCAACACTGGAAGTTTTAAAGAAGAGCTTGGACAACCATTTGTCTGAAATGGTATAGGGTTTCCTGCGTGAGCAGAGGGTTGGACTAGAAGACCTCCAAGGTCTCTTTCAACTCTGTTATTCTGTTAATAACTATCCAGAGGACAAGATCCTTCTGTGTTTGTTCTTTAGAAAGGAAGTGCTTTCTCAGGAAATAAACAATACTGTCAGCCTGCTCTTATGCCCATAATCAACAGTGCCTAATTTCTTATGCACACAGAAAAGAGTGTTTATGTGTGTGTGTGTGGGGGGGGATGGTTAAAACTTGAAATTGTTCATAACAGAAGCACACACCCTCAGCCATATACAGTATCTTGGATGTTCTATTTCTTAGGTTTAAAGGAAAACCAAGAGCAGCACACTCAGGTGAAACAGTTGTGATCCTATTTTGTAAACCAATGTTCTCTAAACTGGAGCCCTTCCTCTGTGTGTTGCAGTCACAGCATACAGTACTTATCAAAGGATGTCCAGTTGGAGAAAGCAAATATAAAGCCACAGAGTGGGAGGGAGCCATTCAAAATGTGGGATGGGGGCACGAGAGGATAAATTAAATCTACTTATTGTCACTATCAATGCTTCCAGTGACTGGAACTAGCCCCACTATGAAAAAGAAGTAATGCAATTCAGAAAAGATTCAGTCTCCATCCCAAGTGATTCCCATCTTGCAAATTATCTGGGGCTGTTTGGGCCCTGCTTGTGGAAACAGGCAGAAAATAAAGGGCTTTTTAAAAATCCAATATAAACTGAGTGAAATTTGTTAAATTATTCAAACAAACTTTTTCAGAATTTGGCTGACAATAGGGAGAAAAATGGCTGCATAACATTATGAGGGAAAAGATGATCCATCTTGGTGCTACATCAATTTGATGTCTCAACGTACACTGAAAGATAAGACTCTGCAGGCAGAAGAATTGAAGCAATATGTTTTGAAAAGGTTTTTTTTAAAAAAAAAAACATTTCACCATAACATTTTATATTAGCCAAAGAGTACAGAACTATATTAACTACCAATTGTGCAAATAGTTACTTGTTTGGTCAGTTAGCAAATAGAAACCAATTTTCTACAGCAACATAGAAATTTTCTGAAAGATGATTATGATTTCTTCTTTAGACAAAAATTAATCATATACAGTATACATATGAAGAAAAGCAAGCTGCTACCAACTGAAGGTAATCCTAATAAATTTTGTTATATTTTTGTGGACATTGCTGCAAGACACATGATGAGCTTATGACCTATATACATATTTGTTGAACTACTCATTCAGAATGGACCATTTGTCACATTAGCAGAGAATGTAGAAGACTGAGAAGATGGGCAGGCATCTATCTTCCTGCAGTTAAAATAAGTACATTTTGTGATAGTACAAAACAATAATAATAAACCGTGTGAAGCTGAAAAGACCATAGCAATCTTAGATACTATAAAAAAAAAAGCCTGGAACTAGGAGGACTGTCAACTGGGTTGCTCCTGTCTCATTGGTGTTCCATAATCAAAAGATGGAGCTCTTCGTGGAGTGGGATTAATTCATGTCTTGTAGCTTGGTATCACGCTATTGATAAAAAGGAGGTTACGGGGATATTTTAATAAAGGGTAATCTGTCTTGAAAAGAAGTTAGCTCTGGGAGAAGGTTAACAACACAGAAAAGGAAAAAAGGGAAGTGACAATATTTGCATAACACCACCCCCTCCACAATATTGATAAAGGAGGGAAAATTGCTTAACTCAAAAATATAAAGGTAGTAAGGTAGGTAAAAATATAAAGGTAGTAAGTGGTCATCTAGAGTAGTATTCCTCAACTTGGTGCCCACAAATTATATTGGATTATAGTGCTGGGTGCTAAGAATTATCTAGACCATGGGTGTCAAACTTGCGTGTCACATTGCCATTACACGACGTTTCGCAATGTTTTTCCCATTCACGGAGCTGGGGTGGGTGTGGCCTGCGTGTGACACATCTGACCCACGGGCCGCCAGTTTGGCACCCCTGATCTAGACTATTGGAATGTTTTGTTATCAGCCCATGGGAGGATTGATAAATTTGCATCCAAAGCATAGATTTAAGAATTGCGATATTGAAGTCAATGATATTACTCTAGAAAATGAGGGAAATAATAATTCTTCATAGTATTTTAAAGTTCTCTTCCAGGATTTTTACAGTATATTGTGCTGTCCAAAGCTCTATAATCTCAAACACCTGTTTACTAGAAATGGTTTAAATGTCAAAGAGGGTTGTGTGTAGTTTAAGCAAAGTACACTGAGAAAATATAGTGACTAAAAATTACTCCAATAGCAAACACTTTTTCCACAGAGGACTGAAAGTAGGACATGAGCTCCATTTAAGAAAAGGGACCCAATTCTTTAGCATTAACAACTGCATTTTAATCTGATTCCAAAGCCTGAAACCTGTTTGTATTATCAGACATGCAAGCAAGCCTTCTTTTTAAGGCTGTGTTTTAACAGTGGAAAACAGTAGGCGACTACATATAAGGTTGCCAGTTGGTCATAAAAAAGTACATTGGACTGCTCCTAAGGAGAAGGCAAGTTTTCATATGCAATAAACAGCTGATGAACTAAATATATCACTTGCTTACTGCTGCAGATCACCATCATTAAATGGATGGTGGCCAGTCCTAAGTACAGGACCTGGATGTTTTAAAAAAAGTAACCTTCTTTCCCAAAAGTGGGGCATATGCCAGAGGAATGGTGTGCAAATCAAACATTCAAGGCATGAAAAGAAAAATAAAGCACCTGGTTTAGGCATCGCTAAAACTTCAATTTCTGATCAAATAAATCAATTTCTCTTCCTTTATTGCAATTTACACTAATATTCTACAAGAACACTTATTTCTTAAATGAAGGAAGCCATTCTAGAATAGCCCCTGCACCCAGCAAACAGAGAGGAGACCAGAGATTTTCCATGAGGCTACTTGCCAGGCAAGGGAGTAAATTTCTTGATTAATGATAGCAGACTGTAGCTTGATATTAAGAAACAACTCTAACCCATCTTCTCTTTGTTGGAAGCAACATCTTATCTCCAGCTCTTGTGGGATGTTCCTGCGAGTCCTGTTTGTATAAGAAACATTGAACCTCTGAACAGGGTAGCAATCTTGACCTGGCTTTCAGAACTCTGGATTGGACCTGGACTATTCTTCTGTGTTCTCCTATTAAAAGCAAGCTTCAGGCAAGCTTCAGTTTCGTTTACATTCTTTGTTTGCTGTTATCTCTTCAGCCTTGAAGTAAAATTACTGATCTCCATAGCAACCATAGCAACCATGTTTGAATATGTGTGATTGAAACCTGAAGCAGGAGAACTGTAGAGTTTCAAAACTTCTTTTAAAAATGCTTAATTGGTTCTTTTTAATCAGTTATAATCTTTTGTGTTCTTTCAGTGATGTTCTGAATTTTGCAAAGTTGTTTGAGGTTTTGTTTTTGTTTGAGTCAATGTTGATCCCTGGTGACTGCCTGGACTAGTCCCTGCAGTTTATTTGGCAACATTTTCAGAAGTGGTTTGCCCTTTCCTTCTTCCGGGCTGAGAGGGACTGGGCCAAGGTCACCCAGCTAGCTTTGTGCCTTAGGTGGGACAAGAATTCAGTGCCTGGGGCATTGACCATTACACCAAACAGACTGTTTTTGCAAAGTTAGCATTCATTAAATAGAAACATTGATAGAATAACTGATAATCAGTATACAGTACATGAATTTCCTCTATCCCTATTCAACGTGTGTGCTATAAGTATAAATAAAAACAAATGAAAATCAATCTGAATGAGATATTATTAGCATGGGGTCTATTGTACTTGGGGGCTTTATTTTCTGATTTTCTGAGTTCTTATGTGATCAGTGAAATTTCTGAAATAGGGATTGACTCCATTTAGAATGATAAAAAAACCATAAATATTGAAAGTCCTAAAAACAGGATTTGCAGGGAGTCTTACTACTGGGCTCACTCTAATAATAGGATGACTCTCTTTTAATACCAGTTCTCCAGCCAAATCACAAAATTGAAAATTTGATCTATAAAATGAAGAGTACATTCAAAATTACATGTATTTCTTTGCTAAGGACTATGAGCAAAAGATTTTTATTCTCCCATTTAGAAAAGGTGTTGGGAAAAAGAAGAGGTTGGATGAGAAGTACTGTTCCATTGGACCAAGATGAAGTTAGTGAACAAACCCATGATTCTGGAGCTGAAATCCCTAATTATCGGTTGCCTGTTATACTACTTTGGCTTCTTGACTTGAGTTGCTACCTGTTCCTTCGGTCGTGAACATATCTCTCCCTCTCAAAGAAGAATACATATCACTCCCTGCCTTCAGATTTTTTTTCAATCCCCAGACCAAGGAGAAATGTTTTAATAAGAAAGTATGACTGCCTCAAAATCACCTAGGGAGGTTCCAAGACCAAAGGTGAACTTGAACATAAGCCGCCCCGGTGCTAGTAACTTAACCACTATCCCACATTGGCTTTCTATACATTATGATCCTAGACCCGTGATGGCTAACCTATGGCACATGTGCCCAAAGTGGCATGTGAACCCATGTTACCTGGCACGTGCGGCCTTGCCTGTTTGTGTTCCGGGTTTCTGGTGCGCATGCACGCACAACGATTAGCTGTCCTTCGCGCACACGGCAGTGCCGAAAACCAGCCTGTGCATGCGCGCTGGCCAGCTGATCATCAGGTGTGCATGCGTGCTAGAACCCAGAAGTTCAGCTTTTCTGGAGCGCGATCCCTTTGCACGTGTGGCAGTGCCGAAAACTGGCCTGTGCATGCACGCTGGCCAGCTGATCGTCAGGCGCGCATGTGCGCTAGAACCCAGAAGTTTGACTTTTCCGGAGCATGGCCCCGACGAGCGTGTGCACGCATGACATTTCCACGCAACCTTTTCGGCACTCGGTGCCGAAAAGGTTCACCATCACTGTCCTAGATTCTTAAGGAAAATACTAAATTATTGGTATCACTTTAGAGTGACCATGCTCCAGAACGTTAAACTGTCTAAGGATTTTCTTTATATCCCTTACAATTGAAGTTCTATCCCATTGTAGAAAGAAATAGGTGTATAGCAGCAGTGACATCCAGCAGCTGTTGTCTTCTTTGACATTTATTTATTTATCTGATTTATACAGCCACCCATCTCACAAGCAAGTGACTCTGGGTGGCATATTAACTGACTTATCCAAGTGAGATGGGTAAAAATGGCCAACTTCTGATTCACATATGCCAATCCTACCTTTGAACAAATAGCTTTTGTTTAGTCTAAATTGTTTTGCAGGGTTGTAGTAAGAACACAACAGTGAGTTCCTTGAGAGAAGGACCAGGTACAGATGGAGTCAATCAATCCGAAAAAAAAAATACTGTATGGTTCGGTTAATAAGCCTGGTAACTGCTTAGGAAGCAGTCCTTCTCCGTGTGCTACATGTAGAGACTGATTAATACAGAACTGATTGCAGAGTGTGTGTCTGATTGATCTGCTTCAAAAATTAGCATCAGAACTCCTGTGCAGGAAAGGAGCTGAAGAGGAATGGCTTGCATTTGGCTGCTTGCCCTAGATTTTCTGCTGGTCTTTTCTCTTTTCCAAAAGCATGTTACGCAGCCTTGATCCTGTCAGCACAAAGCGAGCATCTTTCTACTCTTCAAAGGGCAGCTTATTTATTTATTATTTTGCTCAGAACTATTCAACCTTGTTGCTCTGATTTTGTAACAGGCCAAACTCCAATCTGTAGCAGGATAAACAAGATTGTGGGGCTAATGATTTGTGAACTTGGCCTGGATGCCATTTTGCAGCAGAAATTCCAGCCTCAGAGACTTTGCAACTTGCTAATAAAGCATTTTTGGCGGAAGCTGTACAAACAGGATTTTACAGGGCCCGACTCTGAGTTCCTAGCACTGGCACAACTTGTAATGACAATGCCTCTTTTCAGAATAGCTTAAACCTCCAATAATAAGCCAGTTGTAGCTATGCCAGTTTGCCTCTCCCCAGTCAGCACTGCTTCCCCCCCCCTCTAATTAATCTACAAGCATGAGTTCTTTTCAAGATAGTAAAAACTCAAACATGCTTTAGAAGTGGTCTTGGATTATGTAACATCGATGATGCAGGCCCGACAGCAGTATGTCATTTTAAAATTCCATGCAGAAACTTTTTAAAAATAAGTTAAAATTGGAAAGAAGAACCATTTCATGGACAAAAACAAAGCAAGCAGAAGATGGGCTGTGACACTATGCTCACAGGTTTTGAATAGAAACCTGGGAAACTTGTTGGAGTATAAAGCGGTACTCTTCTGATTTTCCCTTTGTTTTCACGTTATTTTCCACATCACAAACAAATGATCATTAAGGATAATGTTCATTCCAAAATGTAGCAGCAGGAGGTTCCCAGCATGAATGGGTGAGCCGGTACCAACCCAAGACCTTATTCTTCTAGAAGCAAAAGGCAAGATGATACATGTCAATTGTCCCCATGCAGAAGATGAGTGGGCTGAAAATTGACACTTACTTCACAACAGGGGATGGGATACTGTCATGTACACTGTACCTGAAAATAGGTTAGAGATGCAGGACAAGTGACATGATTAATGGAATGGTTCTGCAAGAGAAAAAAAGGGGATCAGATTACAAACATCAGCCAAGAACCTGTCACTGATGTCCCCCAGAATCTGCTGCTTGAGTTGATGGTTGTATTCTGCCTAATAGGATAGCTGGTTCTAATGTGAGCATCTGTTTTAGAGCAACTGCTTTACAGTTTTAGGCCTCAGAAACAGTCCAACAAATACTGGCAGGGATAAGATGTGGGCATTGAATGGCACAACCAAGTAGCTGGAATATTATACGGGAACATTTGCACAGTGTATGGGCTTATACCAAAGTCAGATGGCTCCATCCCCTGTAATGGAGAACTACAGGGCTAAGATCCTGTAGGACTTTCAGATCCAGAAACAAAAGCAGGGACTGGCCAATCAATTAGAGATTGTGATAGTGATGATAGTGCGGTGATAGATGTAGCAGTGCCAAGTGACAGCAACATCAAGAAGAAAGAGTATCAGAAGCTATAGAAATACCAGGCCTAAGGGCGGAACTAAAGAGGATGTGGAAAACAAAGGGAAAGGTGGTTCCAATGGTGGTGGGAGCCTTTGGGGCTGGGACTTCTAAATTGACAGAATAGCTCCAACAGATCCAAGGAACAATATCAGAGCACTCTGTCCAGAAGACTGCAATGTTAGGAAGAGCTAAGATGTTGCACAGAATCCTCAAACTTCCAGGCCTCTGATAGAGAACCTGAGATTTGAGGAAGATATAGACCACCCATAACAGTGAAATTTAAAGTGAGATATCTTGGTCAGAATATCAAGGCCAAGAATACCAAGGCTCTTTCCAAAGTCTCAACATCTTTTTTTATAATCCAGTTTTGGTCACTATGTTATAAAAAAGATGTTGAGACTCTGGAAAGAGTGCAGAGAAGAGCAACTAAGGTAATTAAAGGCCTGGAGACTAAAACATATGAAAAACAGTTGCAGGAATTGGGTATGGCTAGTCTAGAGAAAAGAAGGAGTAGGGGTGACATGATAGCATTTGTTCCAATATTTGAGAGGCTGCCACAAAGAAGAGGGGGTCAACCTATTTTCCAAAGCACCAGAAGAAGGCAAGATAAGAAACAATGGATAGAAACTAATCAAGGAGAGAAGAAAGGATAAATTTCCTCAGTGAGAACAATTAACCAGTGCAACAGCTTGCCTTCAGAAGTTGTGGATGCTTCATCGCAGTAAGAGACTGGACAGCCATTTTCTGAAATGATATAGGGCAATGGTTCTCAACCTTTTCTTCTCCACAGACCCCCTTTAAATACCTTTTGTGGCCACGGACCATGACCACAAAGACTTAACTCACGATTTAAATCATAACGTTTCTTTAAGCCCCTATGATGACATTGCGGGCCCTCAGGTGTCCATGGACCAGAGGTTGAGAACCACTGGTATAGGGTCTCCTGCTTGAGCAGGAAGTTGGACTAGAGAACAGCCAAGGTACCTTCCAACTCTATTATTCTGTATTCATTGAGCAAGAACAAAATGCCCCCATTCTAGTTCAAACAGAGAAACTGTCTGGCAGTTGAATCTTACTTAACACAGGCTAGAGTCTGATTTCTTTCTCTCAGAAAAGAGCAGGTTAGCTTCAGAGGTTCAGGACAAGTGCACACCCTAACACTAACCCTGCCATTCATAACTTCTAGCTGTCTCTCTCTGTCAAATGGCAGGGCCAGCTGTGATGGATTCCAAACCTCTATTTAACCCCAAGTTCCATTCATGCTACATTGATCCTAATAACCAAAATGTGCTGACATATTTTTCCTGAAACAGGAAACTGAATATATATTATTGCTAATCAAGCAAACAAGAAAAGCTCCCTTTCTTCGGGGAACTAACAGTTTCATTTTACACAAAAAGCCAGCCACTTGTAATAAATGGCAGGATTAAAAACATGCACATTCCTAGGCCTTTGCCTTACTGTCCTATTTTGTTGATAGGCACCATGGGGCAAAAAGGAATTTGTCTGCCAGACCTATGATCCAGCTAGCTAAAATGCAACCTTTGGCATTCTGGAGTTCAACAACTCTTGGGCAAGTATCCAACACAGTATTAAGCGGTCTTGATTCAGAGGTTCTGTATTTGTCACCCTGCTGTTTAGGATTTGCTGGGATTTCTTTCTCCACTCTAAGTTGAAAGTAGCTATTTCATTAGAAGGTGGTAAATCTGATTTGTTCTGTTTTTTTTTTTTTTTGATAAAAAAAAATAGGACATGCATTCTCTCCCATATATTTTGTTTTTCCTGTGTTAAAAAACATTTTTCTTCTTTTGTGGCTTGTTGCCTTCACGGTCATCTGTTTCTTGTGCTATTCTGGCCCACACCCCTGTATATGATGGCTGGAAGCCTAAAATAGCCTGATATCTTGGGTTGTTTTCAGTCACCTTTGTTCTGCTCTTCTTCCCTGTTTTTAATTTGTGCCAATTTTTCCTTCCCCTTTTCTAGTTGTTTCAACAGTACCTGTTTAAGTGGGGAAATATAGTGCTTTAAGTTCCCCATCAAAGATAGCTTCCAGCTCATGAAAATAGAAATCATTTCACTCTATTCCATATTAGTCAAATTCTAGCTTGCGTATTACAGCCAACACTTCAAGAAATGGGGAAAAAACAGAACAAGTGTAGAGAAGGATAAGGATGATTAGAAGATTGGAAATAAAGAGAGAGAGAGAGAGAGAGAGAGAGAGAGAGAGAGAGAGAGAGAGAGAGAGAGAGACTAAACAAACCAAGAGATTGAACAAACCAACTTCAGTGTTTAACTCATCTGTAAGCAGAGAAGACTGGGAGAAGATGGAATAACACTTTTGAAATACTTGAAGGAATGTTAAATTGCAGAAGATTAAGACTTTTTTTTTAATCATCCTGGAGTGCAGGACATGCAATAATGGTCCTAAGTTACAGGTTTGCCTAAGTCCATTGATTGCTGAAAAAACCTTCCTAACAATAAGAGCAGTTTAGCAATAATATAGATTTAATTACAAATTACAAATTTTTCACAGGATATATTCAGTCAGAGGCAGAACAGTCAGCCGTCAGGGATGCTTTAATTTAAATTCCTTCCTTGAGAAGGAAGATGGACTTCATGGTTTAAATCTGCATTGTGATAGAATTGTTCTTTTGTTTTCCTTGGGGGGCAGGGAGAGATCTACAGTATATAGCTTAGGTCCCTAAAAGCAAAGATTAATTATAATGCTAGTTCCAGGTATGTCAGTTAGTTCCATATATGGTATTTATAAAAATAAGCATTTGTAATTCATCATGGCCACAATCAGAAAAGTCTTCTCTGTATAGAATCCTTAGTGCAACTGATCAGGGATGGGTTCCTCCTGGTTTGGACCGGTTCTCCCAAACCAGTAGCAGCCCGCTGGTGACGTCATGATGACATCACTGAACCGGATCGGTCGGTGCTGGTCCGTGGGGGCCGCCATCTTTTTTTTTTGAACAATTTTTTGAATTTTTTTTGAATTTTTTTTTCCTTCTGAGCATGCGCAGAAGCCGACTTCCAGCACTGTGCATGCGGTCGCCATCTTTTTTTCGGCTTTGTTTTTTTTTTCCCCCTCGGATTTTTTGTTACTGCGCACGTGCCCACGAGGTGCGCCCACGCGGCGCGGGAGGGAGCAAACCGGCAGCGAGGTAAGTTGGAACCCACCCCTGCAACTGATGGTATCTGTCCTAATCTGTCTTGGAAAAAGGGCTAGGTTTTAGAACTGCTGTTCAAATTTTCCATTGTCTCCTAGGTGTAACATCCCTCTAGGCATTATGGAAAGTATAAACAGAAGCTCCTTGCTGCTGACTCAGAACACTGCTAGCACTATTTGCATATACGTAATTCTGCCAGAGCCCATGAAGACAGGATATCTATCAGAAGGCACCAAAGTCAGATTAGTTGTAAACATAACCATCAGCAGTGTGCATTAGTTGTGCACAAATGTGCCCCATAACCTTTCACAGCACGAGGCATACCTCTGTATTTATTTAAGAAAGAAAATTTTCTATTTTTCACAGTTCCTTTAATAGTACCCCAAACTAACCAATGAAATGTAATATTTTCACTTATTTAACATTTGTTATATCAATCATGCTGCATGTTTTGTTTTTGCTGTGTCTCTTGAACTTCACCTGCAGCTTAATTTAAACACTGAAACATGGGATATTTTCCTTCCTTCCTTCCTTCCTTCCTTCCTTCCTTCCTTCCTTCCTTCCTTCTTCATCAAGCATTTGATTCCCAGAATGATTTTGGTTGTGATCAAATTTAATGGCATCATGCATTTCAGTTGTACTGTGGGAAAAATACATTTGATATGCCAAAATTAAGAACCTCCCAAACAAAAAAAAAGGTATTTGCTGCCAGATCCAGACAATTAAAAGGCCATCACCCATTGTCCTATATAAGCAGAAGTCCAGTAAGAACGTGCAGTTGATTCCAGAAACCTCCATTGATTAAAACTGGATGACCTCCTTGGCAGAAAGAACAGTATCTCCCAAAGACTACTGAAAAAAATGATGCCATTTTAAAACCCTCACGTGTATTTTCTGTATCGCTGTTGTATTATTCTGTTCATTTTGTTATCTGGAAAATGAACTCTTTTTGTTCTAACATTTCACTCCTAAATCTTTGAAAGAAGAAAAAAGCACTGGATTTAATGAACTGCTGCCAAATTTATCAGTACTTGCTCTGACAAAGAACGGGCTGTTTGGTTCCTAAAAATCAATCCCCAACTGTCAGTTTTTCCTGCAGTTTCTTTCCATGTGGGGAAAACTTATTCCTGAAGCTGATTCACACGATTTTTTTTTAGACAATGAACTTGTGATTATCTTGATCCATTTCAATGAGTCATGGTGCTTATTTGTACTTGCTCATTATCTGTTTTGTTGATGGATAAAATTATGACGTGTGAATGCCAGATGCTAAATTGAGCATCATAGCAACACAGGAGATGGCGGGTCCTGCTTCAGTGCATCTAGATTTCTGTGTACTCCTTTTCTGCCTCTTCCAAGTGAGGATGAAGATGGGCAAATCGGAGTTATATACCTGGCTACCCAGGGCTTCTTCAGCTAAAAGTACATGGTTTTTCAAAATTTTTTTTCATGAAGTTGGGCTTTAAAGAAGGACAGGAAAAGTATTGATGCTTTTGAACTTTGGTGTTAGAGAAGAACCCAAGAAAACAAAGTAAAGGATCATACCCTATCTAACAAAATGAAATTCAATGTAGAGAAAAGTAAAGTCTTACACTTAGGCAAGAAAAACCAAAAGTACGCATATAGACTGGGTGAAACCAGGCTTAATAGCAGTAACTGTGAGAGGGATCTTGGAGTCTTAGTGGCCAACCTATTAAATATGAGGTGACAGTGTGCGGCGGCAGCCAAAAAAGCCAATGCAAATTGGAACTTTGAGGAATGCCTTGCCTCGGACTCTGATTTAATTCCAGATGCTATTCGGAACCCTGACAATATCCCGAATCTCTCATAAAACTCTCTCAGCTGCCCCAACCTTGGGCGCTGTTCGGGGTCCAGAG
>QLTV01004086.1:5091860-5120856 GCA_003457575.1 Thermophis baileyi
GCGGTCCAATATTTGAGGGGCTGCCACAGAGAGGAGGGGGTCAAGCTATTTTCCAAGGCACCTGAAGGCCAGACAAGGAATAATGGATGGAAACTGAACACGGAGAGATTCAACCTGGAAATAAGGAGAATTTTTCTGACAGTGAGAGCAATCAACCCATGGAACAGCTTTGCCTTCAGAAGTTGTGGGAAGCTTCATCACTGGAGGCTTTCAAGAAGAGACTGGACTGCCATCAGTCAGAAATGGTGTAGGGTCTCCTGCTTGGGTGTGGGGGCGGTTGGACTAGATGACCTACAAGGTCCCTTCCAACTCTGTTAATTTGTTAATTGATCAAATCAACCAGGGTTCTCACTTGAGGCATAAATGACCAGGCTCAAGTTATTCTACTTCAGACACATTATTCAAAGATCTAGCTCTCTAGAGAATGTTGGGAAAGATGGAAAGAGAGGGAAGAAAAGAACTATCAGTATTAAGGTGGATGGACTCCGTTACAACGGCAGTGAGTGCACCATTGGGAGACTTGAAAGAACAGATTGAAGATACATTGACATAAAGCAAATCTATCTATATAATTGCTAGGAATCAAACATGACTTGATGGCACATGATCAATTTTTATAGGAGACCCCACCTTCGTAATAGAGGCAAACTTCACTACCATGAACACTAAACACTCAACTGCCCTTTCTCTTCGCCGCATCTTGCTGGCTCAGTGATGAGGCCAAATTTAACCTAGTGATATTAGGGGATTAGAGCCGAGGTGGCGCAGTGGTTAGAGTGCAGCACTGCAGGCTACTTCAGCTGACTGCTAGCTGCAGTTCGGCGGTTCAAATCTCACCAGGCTCAAGGTTGACTCAGCCTTCCATCCTTCCGAGGTGGGTAAAATGAGGACCCAGATTGTTGGGGGCAATATGCTGACTCTGTGAACCGCTTAGAGAGGGCTGTAAAGCACTATGAAGCGGTATATAAGTCTAAGTGCTATTGCTATTGCTATTTTATAATGTTTTCCCCACTTCTGTATTATGGAATTGAAAGTTGCCAATCTTTCCATGCTATATGCCTGGCCTTAGGAGTCAGGATCTAAACTAAGTTGCAGAATCTATAATTTAAATGCAGAAGGTTGGAAAAGACTTTGTCTGGAACCCTGTAAAGGTGAGTAAAGAATATCAGAGACTTGATTTGGTATAAGGTAGCTTCCTATGCTTCCTGTAAGTGATTAGGATACCTTCATACTAAAGGAAAGGATCTGCTGCTGTCAACCACGACTTTAATCTCAGGTAATATATATGTTTATATGTGTACAGTTAGGGTTAACATATAATGCAAAACCATACTTAGCCCCAGTTTATTGGTTCCATATTTTCTGAGCTATCGGTCTCTTAACCTAAATTTATAGCAGCATTCTCAGGTTGGTGCTACCCAGTGGTGGGTTGCTACCGGTTCGCCCCAGTTTGGGCGAACCGGTAGTGGCAGCGGTGGGAGGCTCCACCCACCCGCCCGGATGTCATCACGGATGATCTGCGTATGCGAAGCGAGCACGCACATGCATTCACAGTTCCGAACCGGTAGCGAAGGTAAGTGAAACCCACAACTGGTGCTACCCCTACATCTGGAAAAACCTCATCAATACTGAATGTGATTCCAGGAACTACAACTACAGAAAACAAAACTTAGTTGAATCCCAGTGTTTATATTTCTAAATACAATTCTTTTCATTAGGCTTGTCACTCTGGAAATGAGACCACTACTGAAAAAAATCCAGAAGCTGTTATGTTTTTATTAGGTCCTTCTGCCTCACATCTACCAGTGACCATTCTGCTTTTTCAACATACAAACCATCAGCAAATCAAAACTTTTACTTATAAGCCAAATCTAACACTTTTAAATTTTGGAAGAATGGAATACAATAAGTGTATTCTAATCATGTTCTGAGATGTCTTGAGCCTTGACCCGCTCTAATAAACTATGGATGAAAAAAATAAAAGTATCTACCCACAACCGTGTGCGTACACCCACACAGGCATGAAATGTAAAAGCAAAATAACAAATAAAGTATCTGAGTAATACTTTGCGAGAAAAATTGAACTCTTCCCTCTAACTAATTAAACTGTACTACGTGTCCTTGCATAGTTCCTGGAGCTTTTCTGGTTCACTCAGTTTCAATAGCTACATCAAAACTGGAGCCAGAGCTCCTGAATGACTAACTAAGAACAAAAGCAAGTTCCCTGAGTATTTTTGAGCAGCCAGCAAAATGAGGGAAAGTTATTTTGGGTTAATCAATGTACTTCAATTACAATCACATTTAACCATAACAGCAGAAAGGACTACAAACTGTATCAGGTTTGGAAATGTCATTGACCAGGTTGCTCTTGAGAATATTTTCATCTCTTTATCTCTCACATATACACCATAAATGGGTATTTATAATCGGTATTATACAATGGTCCAAAATACATAAATAAATCTCAGCCATATTGGGTGAACTTTAGAGGGCAAGTTTCCTGTGTTCCATCAAATTGGAATAACCCTGTTTTGAAAGGAAGGGCAGAATATACCTTTCAAATAAATAATGTGAACGTTAGTTGATCTCAAAAAGTTAAGCAGGATTAAAAGTGCAGAGCAATTTGGAGTATATATGTGTTTTAGTTTTAGTGATTGGATGGGAGATCCCAGGAAATTACAGGTTGCAAACTGAACTGGAAACTCATTAAAAATTGTGAGCAACACAATAACAGAGTTGGAAGAGACCTTGGAGCAGGGGTGAAATGTGAAATTTTTCCCTACCAGTTCTGTGGGCGTGACTTATTTTGTGGGAGTGGCTTGGAGGTCAGGTAGGCATGGCTTCAGGTGGGTGTGGCTTGGTGGTCAGGTGACCGGGTGGGCGGGCTTGGTGGTCAGGTGACCGGGTGGGCGTGGCCAAATTATAAAATGTGGTGAAATTCATGTAAAAATCAAGCTGCTAACAAAAAACCTGCCTGAAGCTCATTCCACATTCCTGCCCGATAGAGATAATGAGATAATGACCATATAGAAAGTGGAAGCCTGACGTTTGGCTCCATTCACACAAGCAGGCAAACAGATCCCTAGAAAACCCATTCAAGATGGGATATTTTGAAATTTCCCCATGGCAAGATTTGGCAGCTAACAAAACACAGTAGTAGAATCAGAATAAGCAGCCCCACACTCAAGACCCGACACAGGACAAAAGTCATTTAGCTACAATGGGAATCACCCAAACCCTTTTTAAAACACAAAGCCCATATTGCACAAACCCCAAAACTTCAAAAACATAGAACCATATAAGAATCCTTCCTTTTATCCATTGCTGAATGTCACTTCGCTTCTGCAATTAAAAACCTCCTTCCGAGCAGCTTCCGAAGGCTTTTCAATTTAAAGCAGGAGTCTCCAAAGTTTGCAACATTAAGACTTGTGGACTTCAACTCCCAGAATTCCTCAGCCAGCCATGTGGCTACGTTTGGAGACTCCTGATTTAAAGCGACAGCATTTGTTTTTCTTCTTTGCCAAGCGATCTCCCGGCTGGAAAGTGAGTCCTGATTTTTTCCTTCTAACACCTCTCTCTTTCTTTCTCTTTCTTTCAAACTTCCCTTCCCTTCCCTTCCCTTCCCTTCCCTTCCCTTCCCTTCCATTCCATTCCCCCCTCTCTCTTTCTTTCTTTCAGGGGAACTGGCAGGGAAAAAAGGCTTTAAAAAGTTTCTAAAAAAACCAGGAAGTGATGATGTTGGGGCGGGTGGGTGGACCCTTGCGCTGCCATCCAGGTTCTCTGAACCAGCTGCTGCAACCTCTACCTACTCGCCCGAACTGGGCCAAACCGGGAGGATTTCACCCCTGCCTTGGAGGTCTTCTAGTCCAACCCCCTGCTCAGGCAGGAAATCCTATACTATTTTAGACAAATGGCTGTCCAACTCTTCTTAAAAACTTCCAGTGTTGCAACATCCACAACTTCTGGAGGCAAGTTGTTCCACTGATTAATTGTTGTAACTCCCAGGAAATTTTTCTTTAGTTCTAGGCTGGTTCTCTCCTTGATTAGTTCCCATCCATTGTTTCTTGTCCTGTCTTCAGGGCTTTGGAGAATAGCTTGACTCCCTCTTCTTTGTGGCAACCCCTTAGATATTGGAACACTATCCAATGCAGGAAGCCAAACCACTTCAATTTCTTAGGCACTTTTCTGTTGAGGAAAAAACCACACAAAAAGGCTGTGTGAAAGGCAAAACATGATTCAGAGTATACATGGGTGCAGAGGTAACACCTGTCAAGTACATCTTAAATCAGCAGTGTTCTTTCCTGGGTTCAGGTGGCTGTTGCTTGAACCTGGGGAAAGACACATTTGCAACAAGAATTTCTTGAATAGTGTTACATACACACACACATGTACTCCAAATTACCCTGCAGTATTAATCTGGATCACTACCATGGCCCTACCATTTAGACATGTTCAGGAATCCATCTTTCTTTATTGCATAGAGATGTGTTTTGAATGACAGCTAAATAGTCTGGCACACCCTGCCTTCATTTCTCCCTCTCCATTTCCTTTACGGCATGGAGCAAGCTATAGCCTGCTGTCTGTCTGTTTATTTATTTAAATGTCTATCCTATGTTTCTTTTGAACTTGGACTACAGTACTCACAGTAATAGTTAACTCAAGTACTAAGATCCCACCAGATCAGCAGCCAATATAGTATCACAGTTGTGATGCTTGAAGTTTTCCGGCATTTGGAAAAAGTACAAAATGAACAAAGGGAACAAACCATCCTAAACAGCCCAATAAGCACTGAGCGGCCATAGGAGGTTGAAAGGATGAAAAGCAGGGACAGAAGGAAAAGAAATGAAGGATTCTGATAAAAGAGGCCATAGAGAGGTAGCTACAATACTGAACAGAGAGCTTCTTTGCTGCAAAAGTCTCTGTAACATATTTTTGAGAAGCAATGGAATGAGAGTATTTGTACAGGTAATCCTTGGCTAGTCTAGAGAAAAGAAGAATTGGGGGTGACATGATAGCAGTATTCCAGTATTTGAGAAGTTGCCACAAAGAGGAGGGGGGTCAAGCTATTCTCCAAAGCACCAGAAGGCAAGACAAAAAACAATGGATGGAAACTAATCAAGGAGTGAAGCAACATGGAAATAAGGAGAATCTACCTAAGAGTGAGAACAATTAACCAGTGGAACAGCTTGCCGTCAGAAGTTGTGGATGCTTCATCACTGGAGGTTTTTGAGAGGAGAGTGAACAGTCACTTGTCTGAAATGGTGTTGGGTCTCCTGCTTGATCAGGGGGTTGGACTAGAAAACCTCGAAGGTCCTTCCCAGCTCTATTCTGGTTGATTGACTTATGAGCATAATTGAGCCCAAAGTTTCTGTGGCTAAGTGAAACAGTTGTTAATTGAATTTAACATGAATTTAACATGGTTGTTAAGTGAATCTGGCTTCCCCACTGACTTTGCTTATCAGAAGGTTGCAAAAGGGGATCACATGACCCTGCAACCATCATAAATATGAGTCAGTTGCCAAGCATCTGAAATTTGATCACGTGATCATGCAGATGGTGCAACAGTCGTAAGTGTAAAAAACAGTCATAAGTTACTTTTTTTCAGTGCCATTTTAACTTCGAATGGTCACTAAATGAACTGTTGTAAGTCGAGGACTACCTGTATATGAAGGTCAAATGATTGCTAGTATCACATAATGCACAAATGATGGTTTGTTTTAATGAAGGTTTGTTAAACCACTGCCTGGCTCACAGATAAGAAGTTTCAAATCATGGTTTATACTGTGGTTGGATTCACACACTGACTCAAGCCATGCAGTAATCAAATAAACCATGTTTCAGCTTAGTGGAATATGTGAACCCAGTATAATTTGTCAATTGCAAAGGGACAGAAACCTGAGAATCTTTTTTCAATGTAAAAACATGTGGATACTTAACCTAACCTTATTATGATTTCTTTTCCCCCTCTCTCCACAGAACCAGCATTTCCCCCCTCAATTAAGCTTTGATCCTAGAAAAAGGCTTTCTTTTGAGAACAGAGTGGATGGTTCAGTTTTGCTTTTTTAAAAAGAATAGAATAGAATAGAATAGAATAACAGTTGGAAGGGATCTTGGAGGTCTGCGAGTCCAAACCCCTGCTTAGGCAGGAAACCGTACACAACTTCAGACAAATGGTTATCCAATCTCTTCTTAAAAACTTCCAGTGTTGGAGCATCCACAACTTCTGGAGGCAAGTTGTTCCACTGATTAATTGTTCTGTTAGGAAATTTCTTAGTTCTAGGTTACATGCTGACAAAAACTGGAGGCATTATTCCAAGTGTGGCCTTACCAAGGCATTACAAAGTGATGAATATTACACCATATGTATATAAAATTTGGACCAGGAAATTCTGTTCCTCAAATAGCAGAGCATGTTTTTTAATATCTAATTTTTATTAAAACTTTAAAAAAAAAGATTAAAACTAATCCAAATTAATATAAAAGTAAGGAAGAAAAAAAAATCAAAGAGAAGGCAAAAAGTGCAAGAAAAAAAGTAGTAGTTCTGGCTTCAATTGAATATTAATGTTTAAAATCCTTTGTGTCAAAATATACAATTGAATTCAAATATTTTAGCAGTTTTACATGTCCACCAATCATAACATGTATTAAACAGGTCCACCAAGCATGATAGCACATTTTAAAAACTATTTCAATTCTTGACATTCTCAGATAGCACTATGAAAATATTCTACTGGAAGCCTTGAGTGTAGTTCGGTAGGTCCAGAGTGAGACATACTTTAGTTTGGATTACAATGTGATTTGAATCTGAACCATGGTTCAGTTTCCAGTGGAACATCTAAAACTTAACTTGTAATAATTTTCTTGGCTTACTTGGCAAAGTCATGGCCAGATGTACACTGAGACTTTGCTTGGGAATTTACCAAATGAAGGCACTCTCTTCTGGCTTCCTGACACAGAACCAAGTGACAGGAAGAACTGCATGCAGATCATGTGCCATTCCCCATCGTAGTGCAGGGAGGGGGTGCATTTCAAAACTAAAGGAGATACAGGAGGGATTAGCCTCTCTTGACCCAAAAGTAATGCTGATTTATTTAGTATACAACAGCACAGGAAATGCCATTTGGATAACCATCACAAAGGAGGAACCAGGAAATCATTGTTTGGAGAGTGTTGTTATGTCATTGGTACTCATCAATACATAAACTCATAAATAAGTGCAGTAATAATCATGGTTTAATGTTAGGCACAGACATATAGGAATGGTGAATAAATTGAAACAATAGTTTGAATTTCCTAAAATATTTAGAGGAGTCAATATCTCGGCAGACTACTTTGGAGGCTACCATGTTGATGGGGATATATTTTGTGGATAGGCTGAGACTAAAAAGGTTGTCAAATCTATACAATAGCTTGAGAATCAGCCAATATGATTGAGAATGTATTCCTATACATCCTAAAGAGATCAGCAAGGCTTTTCATTTTGCTAGAATGCCTTTAAAGACCTCAGCAAGATGCATTTTTCCTGGACTTCCATCCTTACCACAATGATGATAAAAGACTGAAATATGAATTGTGATATCGGAATGCAAGCTGATACAAGTTTTATCTCAATTCACTCAAATACGTAAGAGATGGAGTTGGCATTTTAACGAACATTCCATCATTTATCCTTCCTTGTCCCTGTCCACAGGTGTGAATGACCCGCACGTGCCTGAAAATGGTTATTTCAAGATTAAAACAGGGAATATGATTTGATGCAGTAGTCCTAAATATAATCCCACAATACATTTCTTCTGCAAGTATTTTGATTCCAGGTACCCTCTGTGACAAGCCAGAATTATGCCTTTTTTGTTTTTTACTGGTTCCATGGCCCCATGTTGTAAAAGTCCTTAGGGCTTTTTGTTTTTTTTTAGAAAATCTATTTTTAAGATGTGTAACCTTCTAGATATGATGTATATTTGTCCTTAAGTATGTGGGAAATATATAATACATTAAGATTAAAACAAGATAAACTACCTCTGGTCATTTCTTAAGTTCATGGGATTTTACACTTTCTTAATATCAGGAAAGAAAAAAAGGTAGCAGGCATTCAACCATCAGAGTGGACAGTAATTAATTTCACAAAACGTACATGTGTGTATGTAAAAAGCTTATATACTAGGCCTTTCTAGATCAGAATCAGACCAAAGATTCATCTAGTAGAGCAGGGCTTTCAAACTTGCGGCCTGCAGGCCGGATGCATCACACACTGGCCACGCCCATACCATTTAGTGAAGGGGAAAAAAGTCCTGATACGTCACGTGACGCCATCGTGATGACGTGAGTTTGACACCCCTGTAGTAGAGCATTTTGTTGTTATAATGACCAGGTGCTTCTGGGAAATTAACAGGCAAGATTTGAATGAAAGAACAGTTTCTGCTTGGATTTACTTGGAGCTGATAGTGAGATAAATGCTGCTTCTGATTCTGAAGGGTATATATAGCTGTCATTGCTTTAGTTATTGGTAGGCTTATCCTCCAAAAGAACCCCAGAGATTAGATCAAGAGGCAATCTAATTTAGCATTCCTGCATTTTCCCAGCAACAGCTAACCATCTATTCTGGGAATCCCATCAACTGAGCATGGAAGTAAGAGCCCTCGCCTGTCTGACACTCACCAACTGGTATATAAAGCTGTTTTGAGCTGCAGATACCATTTAGCTATCACAACTAACACTCTGTTGTCCTGGCGTCCATTACTACTGTTTTGGTCCTTTCAGACACATAATACAAAGGCAAGAGTTGCTGAAGAAGTTTCTGATGTTAGGAAAAATGGAAGGCAATGAAAACAGAGGCTGACACATGATAGCTAGCTAAATATTATCACAGATAAACACGCAGGAGCTTATAAGGACTTAAAGAACTGTTTAAAAAATAATATCCATTGGGTCACACAAAAGACTGAATGTCTAAACAATAACAGTCCTTTAAAAGTCACCTTCTAGGATTGTGGCAATCAGTGCATCTTATGGTAATTCCATAAACAAGCCTTTTCCAGCCAATGTTCATGTTCACCAGAAAGTCTAAGAAGTCTGATCACAGTTTATATGAAGGGGTTCAGGAGAGGCAAATCTGCCATGTTGGGTGAAGAAATGCTTATTTCTGATCCCTTATATTTGCTTTTTTTCCTTTTCTTTATATTATACCAACAATTTATATTTTAAAAAATCCAAATTTAAAACCTTGGATTTTTTACTCTCAGCTTTTAAATTAGCCCTCTGTCAACAAAGATTAATCAATATGATTCCATGTGGTAAGGCTGAATTTTTTGTTCAAAAACTGAATTGCTTTTACATATTAATCCTTTTTATTTTGATCTATTGGGGTTTTTTTTGTTATTTGGAGGCTTAAATATGCATTTCATATGGTTTTGTTACAGCTTTTGTCTTTTTATTTCCTTTTTTTCTATTATAGTCTCATTTTGCAGCCTCCAAGCATCATCTCAGTAGGAAAAGTAATGTATTGGATGAGAAAAGTTTATCTGGGTTGTTTTGTTTTGTTTTTGACTAATCTGGCATGTAAATGAGCACCTGAGGAAGGAAAAGGGAAAGTTCCTTTGGCACTTTGATGCTTTGATTTCGAGTGCCCATAAACAGGTGGGAAACTCTTAAAACTTTGAAGTACTTGACATTTTTAGTTGAATATGTGTCGGGGTGGGTTCTAACTTACCTCACTGCCGGTTCTCTTCCTCCCACGCCGCGTGGCCACGCCTTGGTGCGCGCGCGCATGCGCAGTGCCGAAAAATAAAAAAAAACATTCCAAAAAAAGCCAAAAACAAGATGGTGACGCATGCGCAGTGCTGGAAACTCTGCTTCTGCGATGCGCAGAAGAAAAACAATAAAAAAAAAATCTCCCCCCCAAAAAATTTTTCAAAAAAAAAAATATCCAAAAAAAAGATGGCGGCGCCCACGGACCGGCACCGACCGAACCGGCTCTGTGACGTCACCGTGACATCACCAGTGGGTTGCTACCGGTTCGGGTGAACCAGTCCGAACCGGGAGGAACCCACCTCTGATATGTGCACACCAAGTCACTAAACATAAATAATAGAAGCATAGAATTTTCAAGAGTCTCCAGGCTTCCTCATGTTACCAGGTACTTGGAACCCTGCATGCTTCGCTACATTAAAATATGTGGGATAGCATATTATAACTTCAGCAGTGACATCGCTGGAATACAAATTTGTAGCTCTAAACAGATGTAGATAAGAAAGATCTGGGCATTTTATAGAATGGCAAATGATTTCTCCTTTTGCTGTTGCTAAAGTGTAAAGCTTGCCATTCCCTGAATTAAATGACTGTTGATTCACATATGTAATAAACAGCACATGTTCTACATACCTGTTATAGGAGAGCGAAACATAATGTATGGTATATTAGACTGTTTAGTGTTATGAAAATCTTGCAGATTTAACCTTAACCATATTTACATTCTAATTTTTTTTAATAGAGTGCTTATTTAATAGCACCACCCTGAGCAATAAAAGAAGCACCCTGTTTATAAAAAAAATAGCCGAGACTGTGTCAGATTATTGGTTATGTTTCCAGTTCTTCCATAAACTGCTTGTTGAGTTGATATTGTGGATGCCTCCCTTTGTGAAATTTTGTGAGCGATGATAGAACTGAACAAGAATGCAGTGAGGCTTTAAAAAAAAAAATGGCAGTATTTAGTTTTGGAAACCTCTTTGTGTTCTAGAGTACACAATAATAGAACTAACCAGGAGCATTTTGTAATTCAGGTCAGGCTTCAGTCTCTTTCTTTCTTTTGTCCTTCAAAACAAAGTTCACTTTATCCTAATGAGAAGTTCTAATTAGGTTGATCTGCTTCTTTAAGTGACAGGTCAGATGTCTCTATTGAAAGAAATCTGTGCATTCTTGTTGTGTCTTTATTATTGGATTAAATTTTGATCAAGGCAGGAAACTATTTTATGATGTTGGCAATAAAAGTGTGTGCTTGTTTGTCCCAAGGTGTTTATGGGAGGGGGACAAGGGGGGAGGGGGCAAATGACCTCTTGCTGCTAGCTCTCCCCTTTTATACATGTATTGTGTTATTACACACACATATGAAAGTGGCAAAACTCACATCACAGTGGCAAGATGCTAATTTCATTGATTTGATAAAAAAAATTAGATACTGTACAGTGGTGGGATTCGATTTTTTTTACTACCGGTTCTGTGGGCGTGGCTTGGTAGGTGTGGCATGGGAAGGATACTGTAAAATCTCCATTCCCACCCCACTCCAGGGGAAAGATACTGTAAAATCTCCATTCCCTCCCCACTCCAGGGGAAGGTTACTGCAAAATCCCCATTTCCTCCTGATCAGCTGGACTCGGGAGGCAGAGAATAGATGGGGGCGGGGCCAGTCAGAGGTGGTATTTACTGGTTCTCCAAACTACTCAAAATTTCCGCTACCAGTTCTCCAAACTACTCAAACTTTCCGCTACCAGTTCTCCAGAACTGGTCAGAACCTGCTGAAACCCACCTCTGATCCTGTAGATCTCTCTCTGACCGTAGCAGAATAGACTTCTCCAACCTGGCACCTTCATGACGCTTTTTCCAATATGCCTGGAAGATATTAGTATGAGGAAGATCATGAGGAAGATTTATTGCCAAGTTTTTATTAGAGACACAGAAGTATCTTATGCCATGTATGGTGCCACTGAAATCTCTCCATGGTTCAGCTGAGATTGGGGTACCACAAATTATCAAAATATAATAAACAATAGTGCTTTCCGGGTGCTTTCCATTGGTTATGATTACCTGTGGGACGCCTCTCCTGAGGGTATCTGTCTGTCCTATCAGGCTATTCATTTATTTTTATCCTGCCTGTATTATTTTTATAACTAACTCAAAACAGCAAATGTATCTAATACTCCTTCCTCCTCCTATTGTCCCCAGCATAAAACCCTCTGAGATGGGTTGGACTGAAAGAGAATTTCATGGCTAAGGCAGGACTTGAACTTACTGTTGCTTTCTAGCCTGGTGCCTTAACCACTAGACCAAACTGACCTATCCTTCTGAACTGGCTTCAGGGTTTGAGGGGGAGGGCATTATATTACAATGATACTTTTCCTTCCTATACAATGACAACCCTGTGATGTGAGTTGGACTGTGAGAGAGAGTGACTGGCTCAAAGTCACCCAGCTGGCTTTCATGCCTAATGAAGAACTTGAACTCATGGTCTCCTGGCTTCTAGACTGGTACATTAATCACTATACAAACTGGCTCTCAGCTTAAATAGGGTGGTGCATTCAAGGTCACTGCCTCAAATGTTGTCATCTAATGAGTCTTCAGAAGTCACCCCAACATTTTGGAACAGCCTCCTATCCAGGGGTGGGTTCTAACTTACCTCGCCGCTGGTTCGATTCCTCCTGCACCGCGTGGCTGCACGCACATTGTGTGCTGCATGGCTGTGCCGCACGGGCACGCGTGCGCTTTCCGCGCCTGCACACGCATACGCAGTGATGAAAATTCGCAAAACAATTCCCCCCAAAAAGCCAAAAACAAGATGGTGGCGCGCAGTGCTGGGGACTCTGCTTCTGCGCATGCGCAGAAGAAAAAAAATAGCAAAAAATTCCCCCCCCCCAAAATAAAAATAAAAATTCAAAAAAAAGATGGCACCATCCACAGACCGGCACCGACAGAACCGTCTCTGTGACGTCACCAGCAGTTTGCTACCTGTTCAATAGAACCGGTGCGAACTGGGAGGAACCCACCTCTGCTCCTATCTGAGATCAGAGGATCCCTATCCTTTTAGCCCTCTGGAGGGCTGTGAAGACTTGGCTCTTTGTCAAAGCATTTGGCTAGGATGCGGGTTGAGTCGCAAGGATGTTTGGTCTGATGCCTGGGGAAAAAAGTATCTTTGTTTTTAACCATGTTTTGTGGCTTGTGGTGAACCTCCTAGAGTCATTGTATGAGATAGGCAGCCATGTTCGTCCTACAAAGAAACAAATAACTTTGAGCATATATATTTTGGAACATGCTGCAATGTGTTCTAATATATTGTGGTGCATTTTGAATAAAATCCATTGATTTACTTCAGCCTACAAGTATAATTGGCAGCAAACAATCATAACATTATTACTCCGCTGAAGAAATTCTTTGGACAATAATGATTACTTTTGCATCAAGATATAATCTCTCCCTGATTAAAATCATTCACAAACTGGAATATATCTGAACTTTAACACAAGGAAAGACAACTGGATCCTGATGATTACTGGAAATAAGAATACAAATATAGCTTCCTAGTGCAAAACACAACGAGGAAGCTGATCAGACAGACGTCACTTTTTCCTACTTGTGACTATAGTTGCCAATCAGAAAAAAAAAGGGAAAAACTCCCACAAATATATGTGGGTGTTTTTTTTTTTAAATTAAAAGATACAGCAGGGAAACAATAGGGCAGGCTATTTAACATCTCCCAGATTTTAATAATTATTTATTAGGTATCTTAGTTGATTAGATAGCTCTTATTCACAACCTACTCTCAATGTTTTAATTCTTCCCTTCCCTTAACGACTCACTAAAAGAATGTAAATGACCAGATGTCTGCAAGGAGTATAAATCCTTCCATTCCCCACCATCCAGTCAGAGCTGAAGAAGCTTCTTGGATGAGAAGTGAAACGTCTTCGAAGAAAAAGCAGAAAATCCAGTTGCCTCTTGAAAAAGCACCTTTGGGACAACCATGACCTGGATGACTGAGAATCTCCTTAGGCATTTCTCCCTTCAGTTCTCCATCCTTGGGCCCAGCCCATCACCAGTCATATTCAAATACTGAATGTTTTGATTTCCAAAATTGGGAACTGTACTATGAGTACTATGTATTCTGAGACAGAATTAGGGGAAAATGTTCTACATTTGCAGGCATTGGCTTCTTCCTGTTGTACACCATATAAAATTATATAAGATATGATCCTCTTGTATACAATTATCCTTTTATATGCAATTCCATCTACCCATATCCTTGCTTGACTGAAGAATTATGTGGAGGATTTTTTTTTTAAAAAAAATGTTTCCTCAATTTACCACACTGTTGTCAGCTGATGAGGGATTAACTTGGGGGAATTAAATATGGAATTCAGAAGTGAGCAGTAAAAATAGTGGCAAAAAGACCGAGACAGACTTTTGTGTGCTTGATTATTATTGTTATTTAATTATTTAAAAGATTTGTATTGACACCCATCTTAAATACAACTCTGGATAGCTCACAACAATACAATCAATAATTATAAAATCATGAACCATAAAATAAAATAAAAAACCAACCCCCCAAATTAAAAAAAACCTAGGATTCCTGATCCCCAGGAATCTGTTTTCTCTTTATAAACCCACTTTAAATATCCACCATCCTCAGCCACTGATGTGGTTCTAATGTCATCAGTTTTCTTGCAGATAATGTGCATGTTCAGTGCAAATGTCTACAAAAGTGAAGGGTTTTCTTTCACTGAGCCAGGATTCTAATGAAACAGTTAAATTGTCGGAATAAGAATTACCATAAGACATGGTAATGGCTACTAATTGGGAAAGTTTTTAAAGGAGACTGGGTAAATGTCCCCCAAGGCAGCGTTTTAGGACCTACTCTCTTTATTCTCTACATAAATGACCTTTGTGACAATATAAAAAGCAACTGCGTCCTCTTCGCAGAGGATGTAAAACTATTCAACACCACCGACAATACTACTACCCTTCAAAAAGACCTTGACTATGTATCAGAATGGTCAACCAAGTGGCAACTTCAAATCTCAATCAACAAATGCTCAGTCTTGCACATTGGCAAAAATAATCAGAACACAAAATACAAACTAGATGATCACGACCTTGTTGACGATCCTCACTCAGTAAAGGACCTTGGAGTACTCATCTCTAATGATCTAATTGCCAGAGCCCACTGCAACAGCATTGCTAAGAAGGCATTAAGAGTGGCTAACCTAATCTTGCGTAGCTTCTTCTCTGGTAATATTGTACTTTTAACCAGAGCATTTANAGATGCATGCATGCACATGCACGCTGGCCTACTGCTTGTGTGGCCCAGTTCCCCTGTCTCCCCAACAAGCCGAGCCACCAAGCCACAAAAGGGGACCACTGTTATAGGCTATTACACCTTATAGACCGTTCTATAGAGAATTTTCCATATTTTCTCTGCTGGAGAAAAATCTTCAGTTTACAGTAGTTGAAATTCGACTTCAGCAACAGAGTGGTCAATGCCTGGAATACATTACCTGACTCTGTAGTTTCTTACCCAAACCCCCAAAACTTTAACCTTAGACTGTCTACCGTTGACCTCACCCCATTCCTAAGAGGTCTGCATAAGCACACCAGCGTGCCTACCGTCCCTGTCCTAACGTCCCCATGTATTCGTAAAATATCATGTACTCGTAACCATGCTTGTACTTCTTATATATTCACAATCATGTTTATACTTTGTCTGTAATCATACACATGCTTGACAAAAAAAAAGATTAAGGAGAGAACTATGTGGATGGTAGAATATGAATATGTTTCTGTATGGAAAGTTCTGTTAGTGCATGTATCATGGCTCTGGCTGGATCCATTTTTAGTTCCAACTTCACCTAACTCTACCACAGCCCTACAGAGGACTAAAAGGCAGTCCTAAAGGTAGTAAAACTTCTCAATCTCTGTGACAGAAGGAGAGGGGTTCCCTTCCATTCCAAAACCTGCCCTAAAAAAACAAATATTTAGAAAAATAACAGCAACACCACCAAAGCATTCCCCAACCATTCTAATCTAAGGCCTGGAGAAGAGTCAGTTTTAAGGGCTGATTTAAACAGGGTCAAATTGGAGTCCATATGATCTTTGGATGCTGGGATGGAGTTACTGGTTCTTCTGAGGCTTAGAAGGATGTATCAAGGGACTCCTCCAGAACTGTGTCCAGAGTTGTTTGTTATTCAATATTATTGAGAAGGACTTAGATTTTCTTTCTTTCATGTTCAGATCGAACCTTAAACTGCCATAATGAAGCCACCTTTTTGGCTTTATCATTGGCCAAAACCAAATCACTTTCAGTGCATTCTACTGATAGTAATCGACAGACCAACAAATGGGGTAGACTCTGCATCTCTCCACATTTGCATTGTGTATTATCTGCCAACAACCCCCACTTGAGCATATTGGTCTTATCCTTAGGCACTCCCACCCTCAACCTGAACTACGCCGCCTTCAATCTGACCTAAGTGTAGCACACAAAATTATATGCTACAATGTCCTATGACTACTTCAGCTTCAACCGAAACAATATACGAGCTCACAATAGATACAAACTCAATGTAAACCGCTCCAAACTTGATTGCAAAAAATTCGACTTCAGCAACAGAGTGGTCGATGCCTGGAATACATTACCTTTCTCTGTAGTTTCTTTCCCAAACCCCCAAAATTTTAAACTTAGACTGTCTACCATTGACCTCATCCCATTCCTAAGAGGTCTGTAAGGGGCGTGCATAAGCGCACCAGCGTGCCTACCGTTCCTGTCCTAAAGTCCCCATGTATTCGAAAAATATGTACTCAAAACCATGTTTGTACTTATTATATACTCATATTAATGTTTATACTTTGCTGTAATCATATACATGCTTGACAAAATAAATAAAAATAAAATAAAATAAAACCTATTCAATGTCGTCCAAGTAACACAGGGGAGATCTGATACCTCAGCCATGTTCTCTTCTGGGATTATTCCTTGTTCCGTAAATTTTCTCCTTCATCTTCTAATACGGTTTTACTCCTGTGTACCTTCAAGAATATTTGTTCTTGCCATAAAACTCTTCCTGGATCTAAGTCAACAAGTTTGGGGCATGTATCCATTCAGCGGATGCCAGGAATCATTCTTTTCTTTGGTTCTCTTGGCATCTGCTGCTACTTCTGTCCTAATCCTAGGTGGAACAATACCAACAAGAGGATACATTTTCTCAATTGGTGTGGGTTTAAGGCATCTTGTCACTATGCGTACTGCTTCATTGACAGCAATGTCATCTTGTTTCGTATCTGTGGACGCACTCCACTGGAATGGCTTACTCTGCACCATAAATACTCAGGGCCAAAACCGATGGTTTAGTTTCAAACTAAGAATCTAAGGTATTGAAGGAATATTTATCAAGTCTGCAAATGACACAAAGCTGGGAATAGGGGTTTATGTTTTACAGGAGGAAGAGAAATTTCAAATGTGTGTGCATGGGCTGAAATGTATAGGAAAGAGATCTGGATAGGAAAAATGTAAGGTACACATATAGGATGCAAGAAACCGTGGCAGAGTACATATGAAAATGAACACAAGGTAAACAAGAGACAGCAATGTGATACAGATACTAAAAAGGTAAATGTTATACTGGGTTGTAATAAAAGGAGTATTGTGTCTAAATTATGGGAAATAACTGTTACATTCTTCTCTGCCCTGGACAAATCTGTGCCCAGTTCCCAAATACATGGACTGTCACACAGAATAGGGAATGAATTTATTCTCTACTGCTGGAGCAGAACCAATGAGTTAAAACTTACAAAGTATCAGGAGAAACTTCCTGATATATGAGCTGTCAGCCAGTGAACAGGCTGACACACAAAGTGATGAGAAATGCAGATGTGTGTGTTGGATTATCCACAGTTGTACGTCCCCTTTCAGATGTTAAAAAAAAAAAACTTTTAGACTGTTACTGTATTTAAATAGATTGAGAACTTTTCTTGAATACTTTGAAGACAAAATGGGAAGAGGGCAGAATTATTTTCAGCTTCCCTTTTTCACATCACCTCAGCAGCAAACAAGGTACTTTGGATTCATCATGGAAATGATAGGTGGAAGAAGTGGAGAGTCCTGTCATTAATGAACCAGCTTACCTGGAGTTTTATTGCTTAGCATCTGCTCTCAGCCATGCTAAGATGACTCAGCTTAAATGTCTGCTTTGCCTAAATGATGCATATGCTCTGCGTGGTGAGGCAACTCCAGCTTTCCTTCAATTATGTCTTTATAATAATAAATCAGCAGCTACTGGGTGTAGGGGGAGGTGGTGGAAAGATTCATTCAACATAACAAAAGCCTGTGCAAAGAATATTGTGCCACAAAAAAATATTAACAAGCGCGGGGAGATTTTATGCTCGCTGCTGGTCAAGCTCACTGTATACAAAGCAGCCTTTGTGTTCCTCTTTCTGTATGAAGTTCCTCAAGTTAGAGGACAACCCTGCATTATAAATGTAAGCCTGTTCCAAACCTGCCCCACTACAGCTGTGCTGTGAGCTGCAGTTTGTTACCCTTCACCGAGGTCTCAGATAGCTGTAACATTGCTGAGACATAAGTCTGCCTCTCCTAATTTTGGGGAGGATATGTTGTGGTTATAATCCACAGTATTTCTGACCAGGGATTCACCGAACAGGTGGGTAGTTTTGGCCTTTTCGATTCAGCAGTAAAAGGTAAAGGTAAAGGTTCCCCTCGCACACATGTGCTAGTCATTCCCGACTCTAGGGGGCGGTGCTCATCTCCGTTTCAAAGCCAAAGAGCCAGCGCTGTCTGATGATGATTCTGTGGTCATGTGGCCGGCATAAACGCCGAAGGCACACGGAACGCTGTTACCTTCCCACCAAAGGTGGTCCCTATTTTTCTACTTGCATTTTTTATGTGCTTTCGAACTGCTAGGTTGGCAGCTTAATAATAAAATAATGATTTTGGATACTTTATGTGAAGATTCAGATCTCTTGAGAAGTCCATATTGCTGAGAAAAGTGGAAGAAAAGAGAAGATGAGGATGACTTGAGTGGGACGGATAGATAGATGCACCCTTGAAAAATCTGAAGACTCAGGTTAGAGATAGCTCATCCTGGAGAAAGTATAAGAGTTGACATTGACTCAACCACACATAATGCCACTAGATCCATAAAAAATGGGCAAACCTGACATAGATATGTAAAGCCAGTAATACCAGCTAAGAACAATGACGCATTTAAAATCCGCAGTGGTTGCTTGAGCAAAAGGAATAAAACTTTCAGAGTGGGCAGTAATTATACTGATTGTATCCCCACCTGCATCCAATCATGGAATAAATGCCTATTTCTGTTTACTGATCATGTGACTACCCTTGGCCCTGACTGAGATAACGAAGTTTATGAAAACATTGCCACTATATTGATGCAGTCTCACATGTAGGAAATAATACCCTGATGTCTATAAAGACCTGCAAAATAAAAACAAAAATCCATGATTTGCTTATACTGAAAAGACCTCCATTTATTCAGATGGCTATTCTGGTCCTTTTGGAGGGTAATCAGTATTTTCTTGAAATGGAGGCAGTGTTGTTGTGACTTCACATAATTATGTCTAAAGTAGCACTCTGTAATTTAGTTGCCCTAAGCCGGAAGAATTCTGCTACAACCATCTTCTCACTTTGGCTGATTTTTATTGTGAATGTAAATGGTTTAAAAAAATAGTTTGCTTGTTTCCATGCATTTTTTTTTTATAATTCTGATGAGCATCTATGAAAATAATTGCCTTAGCCTGTATTGCAATTCAGCAGCCTTTCCAAACTAAATGCCCTCGGAAAATGATGAGGGTTCCTATAACTTCCAGTTAGCATGCTAAATTTCAGAGAATAAAATTCAGAGCAAACTCATCTTATAAGACTGGAAAAGTAGACTGTCCCCACCCGCATTAATCTTTTTTCTGTTATACTTTTCATGGTGGTAATAGTAGTAACAGAATGGGCCATTTGCTCGCAGGGAAACGGGGGGGGGGATAAATTGCCTACTCAAGGAACAAAAAGTGTCCATTGAATAATTGGCAGGTTCAAGAGAGGTAAAATATTGGATATTAAGTATTTGAAGCCTTTAATTAGTCATTCTGACCCAGCACTTCAAAAGAGCTCCCTGATGAATTAAAGATTCTTCATTTTGTGTCAATCAATATAGAACAATAAGTGCATTGTTATAGTTGTGCTCTTTTCGTAGATGGATTCACTGTTTGTAATGGGAGCCTTGTCTCATAATAAGATGCTTGGAATCATATACATAACCACTATGTATACAGCACTTTAGACCAGAGAGGGCAAATTACCATGCTAATATGTTTATAAATGTTGATGGATGAGCACCTTAGAGTAAATCTGGACTCTACTACTTCAGATTACAATGGGATGGCCAAAGATACAATAACTTTTCAATCAAAATTCTATCTGTATATAGAAGTTGGTGAGATCTGACTTAGAACACTTTTTCCTGTCATTTAAATTTCTACTGCAAGAATAACTTTCTACAATGGAGCTTGAAACCACAGTCTTAAAAATTCAGGTTAGGAATATGCTTACCGTTTTAGTACAAAGGTAACACTTAAATGTAACCAAAACTCCCAGAAGCCCCAGCTGCATGGCTAAGATTGGAGAATGCTACGCATGTTCAGCTACATATTCAGGCCTATGATTGGCCTATAATGGTTCCCCACATCCAGAGGTGGGTTCCTCCTGGTTCGGACCAGTTCGCCTGAACTGGTAGTGACCCGCTGGTGACATCACGATTATGTCACCAATCCAGTTTGGTCGGTGCTGGTCCGTGGGCGCCGCCAGCTTTTTTTTAAAAAAAAAATTGGAATTTTTTTGGGGGGGAATTTTTTTTTGAATTTTTTCCAGGTTTTTTTTTCTTCTGCGCATGTGGAGTTTCCGGCACTGCGCATGCGTCGCCATCTTGTTGTTGACTTTTTGGGGGGGGGGATTTTTTAAAAAAAATTTGCACTGCGCATGCAGTGGTGCGGCCACGCGGCGCGGGAAGAAGTGAACCAGCAGCGAGATAAGTTAGAACCCACCCCTGCCCACACCATTATTACCAAGAAGGATACATCCATCCACAGGCTCACTGTTTGGATAAATAGCACTTGTAGCACTTAACAGTAATTGCGGATATAGACGTTAAAATAATATTTGGAGCATGACTGCAAAAGTGAAGCTTTCTTGAACTCCATTATTTTTTTTATTACATGGTCAGAGAGCAGTAAACTGAATGGCTACATAACTCTGGGTGACTTCATGGCCACATCCATATAGTTATGTTAGGAACAATACAGTACATCCTTTTTTGAGCTCTCAGAGAAGAGAGATACAGATCAGTGGTGAAATCCAATTTTTTTTACTACCGGTTCTGTGGGCGTGGCTTGGTGGGCGTGGTGTGGCTTGGTGGGCGTGGCTTGGTGGGCATGGCAGGGGAAGGATACTGCAAAATCTCCATTCCCTCCCCACTCTGGGGCCAGCCAGAGGTGGTATTTGCCGGCTCTCCGAACTACTCAAAATTTCCGCTACCGGTTCTCTGAACTACTCCAAATTTCCGCTACCAGTTCTCCAGAACCTGTCAGAACCTGCTGGATTTCACCCCTGATACAGATGCTATATTACACAAGACCCTCGTGTATGGCTTTTTACATGAAGTCCCCCTACTTTAAAAAAAATATTTTTACACAGTTTATATGTATCTATTGCAGATAACCTATAGACTATATATACCATTCTGATAGGTTATAGATATCTCTTCCAGAAAGCACTGGACCATAGGGTCTGGATAACTCCTAAATCTAACACACTGTGTATATATATAGTCATCTACAATGGGAAGATCCAGACATTAAATTTTCAGTAGAGGATTTTAATCTCATGGGATAACAACTGGCTACCTTTGTCTGAGGAGTTCCTATAAGAATGAAATCGGTCATGTGGTGGTCAATGAAACTGAAAATAGCAGTGTGTAAAAATAAGAGAAATTTACCTTTGGTCATATGGATGGTGTGTGTGTGAATACCATACAAAATCGCATATATGGGGCAATTTATAAAAAAAGGTAGCATAAAATATAATAATAATGACATACTATATGATCTATATTTCTCTGTTTTGAGAGCTTAGAGGACTGTATATACAATTCTGGTAGAAATTTCCATATCATGTACATTTCTATCAGAATGGTACATATAATCTGTTAAGCAATTCCATATCATTTATCATTTGTTCAGACTTATCCTTATCACATCAGAAAGAGGATGGCACTCCATTTTCGTCATTAAAAGAAATGGCAGAAAGGGAATGCCAAACCTTTTTGCCCACACATTCTATTTTCTTCAGTTGGTTTTCTAAAGAAAGTTTCTGACCTCCAACACGAGGGCTAGATGCAGGTGAAGAGTTTAGCAGTTCTCATACTTGTCTGCCTTTAAAAGTCAACTTTCTCGCCATTTTCTTTGATTTGCAACGTTTAAACTTACGAATGTGCTATTATTGCATCCAATATGATCATTCTACAGTAATGACTGATTTCAATTCTTTTCTGTTCATCTCTAACACCCAGAGACCAAGCAGAGAGGATCTAGCAGCAATAGAAGTGAGAGACAAGAGAAATAGGAAAGTAGAAATAGGAACCTTTGTGGAGAAATTGCAGAACTTGAGAAGGTTGATATAGCATGCGTAGGGTGTTGAGCTTAGATAGTAGAGACCCCAGTTCAGTTGTACTGTTCATTCCCGGATCTTCACGCTTTGGCCACTGGGAATGTTCTGTGGATAGTGCCCTTCCCTCTCTGCTTATTTTCTCTTCTCCTGGGTACTAAATTGCTTGGACATTCAAATCAGACCTGCTAGTGGTCATGAACTAAGTGGCTCATGACCACTAAGCAAATGGTGAAAATAGGCAAACTATGAGTTATGGGTGGAATTTGAAAAGACAATCAGGACAAGATATGGAACACAAGGGATGAAGATGACACATTGATTACCAGGAGATCATTTGTGGAAGATATTGCTCAAGATATAAGGACACAGACACACTAGAGAGTGGCATCATCAATTAAAAGACCATCCTCCAGAACAGCTGAGCTGAGCATGACACAGTCTGATAACTGAGAAGTAGCTTAAATGCCAGAAAGAGAGCAACTGGTTAACAAAGATATGACAAGGAGGAGGAGAAAAAGAAAATTATCAGCTATCCCGAAATGTGGAAAAGGCACACAGTTCAAGATATTAGTTGGGGCACCTGAAAAGTTTATAGGTTGCTACAAACATGAGCATAGACACAAGAGAAAGAGTTCCTATTGGAAGACTATCTAGAAATTTATACAGCACATTCTAGTCTCTCCTATTGTTAATAAAACTGACTTAAACATTATTAATGCAATTGTATACAAGAGATGAAAATATATGCAAAACTAGTTTTACCTGACAAATGTATGCTTTTGTGCTTCTTTTTCTTTGACTCTCTTTAGTTTTGGTTTATATTTATGCTTAGGCAATTAAAATGAGGTAATAGCAGCTGAAGAGTTTTTAGGGCAAAAGTGAGACATGCAGCCCTGGAAAACAGTATACAAAAGACAATAGACTAAAATCTGAACTAGCTTGGCCTTATGTGTGTTAACCTGGAGATAAATGCTACTATGTTAAAATCGGTTTGAACTGACTAATAATCATGCAAAGGGTTGTAGTATTAACAGCAGGGCAGTCTGACCTGGATCCAGTAACTTGGGGGAAACAGAAAATATTTCGGGATTTGGGAGGAGAGATATATAAAGTGGCTAGAAGATTAAATTCAGTTGAAAAAGCGGCTTGAAAACAGTATTGGACTAAGATTACAGAGATCTCCCTCAACCGTAGATCATATTGGATGATCCTGGAGTCTGGTTATTCTTTGTAGCTTTAGGGTGTTTTCAATTTTGTTGCAAAGATAAATGCTGAGAATCACGGTATGTGCTTCTTTGAGATAACTGAAGGAAAGGATTGAACAAAAGGTACATGTAAATTTGGGAGAATGATATGGTGAGAGATTAAGCTAGTTTGGGAATGGATGCGCAAACTGCCACTAAGCAAATACACAATGAACCAACAATTCTAGAATGAAGCCACGGGCTGGGGAAAAGTGTTACTGAAATGCCCTTAATGTGAAAGAGGCAAAAGAAGCCTGGCTCGTCATACCATATGCTGCTTTACTTTCTGAACAGTTGCATGTTAAGGACACAGCAAATATACTGCTTTTTCCAAATGTCTGAAAAAACTAAGGGCCAAATTTGTACTTGCTTGCTGCTAATTATCAAAAAGACAAGTGAAAGCATGGTGGGGTTGCTATTTTCAGGGCACAATACAAAGATCACTGTGAATACCATGTGTCCTTATGACTCCCTATGGCAACATCAACCTTCTATTGACAGAGCTATAGAATAGTTCAATGGCCCAGAGAGAAACTCTTTCATTTTGCAATTTGAACAGTAAACAAGTACTAATACACACATTCCTCTCCTTGTTTGACTCTAGCTAGGGGCCTGTGTCACCTGAAGTTTAGCTCAGGAGGTCAACCACTGTCAACCACCTATAGGAGCCATCCTTCATTTAATTGGTTTGGGACACATAGGAATTTGCTAGAACAAGAGCATATTGTTCACCAACTAGCCAATTGAATTGCAAAGTCTTGTTTATGAAAAACCTTAAAACCTGCCCAGGGTCTGCCACCATTACAGGGAAGGCTGTACATGCTAGGATTAAAATGGAACACTTTATAGAACAGCCATTACTTTCAGTATTTTGGAGAACATGGCGCTGTTGCCTTTGTATCTCTTTGTGGTATATGTGTTGTGTTATCAGCTGATACCTCTGCACCGATGAATCTGCTGTGTTGTAAGGGGAAAAATAGGAAAGAGAGAAATTTGCTGAATAAGAGGAGTAAACAAAAGGAAGTCAAAGCTCCCCATTGTCCACTGGTGACAGCAGTAAAACCCTGATTAATAATTGAAATGCTTTTCCAGGAAAAGAGATACTGAAGCCCAAGTAAAGGCATGATCATAGCACCGATAGGATGGTGTTCCAGGAAAGCCTGGATCTTTATGCAGCTATTACTCTGTGCTGCAGGCCCATGTACTTAAGGCTGTGATTCGGATTCTGCATTTTCCCCACCGGTAGTTGAACTTAAAAGCCAGCAGTGTGGAGATCCTGCACTGAACACTGGCAGAATCTTGCCCAGCCATGCAGCCAGTATGAAATTGATCTATGGAATTTTCTGTCATGGAGCTGCATTTCATTTCTACGGTATAAAAATAGCTGATGTTAGTCTTGACCACCTCCTCACACACACACACACACACACACACACCCCGATTTAAAATGCGGTCTAATAAGTAGTGCACAATAGCAGGAGAACGTTTGAGGCAGAACTGGGGCCTGGTCATATTTGTGGTTCTCTGGCCAGACTGACCAGTGGTGTACCCACAGTTGGTAAGGAACAGGACGTGGAAGGCCAGAAAACATTTCAAAAAGGGATGGCTTTTCTCATAATTGAAAAAGTCAGGAGCACTGTTGTTCAGTCTTGTTAGGGATACCTGAAAATTGTAGTAAGATTCTGCACATGTTGGTCAACAATACATTTTTCAAACTGGACCCAGATCTTTGCTGGTCCTCAAAGTAATGTCTCAGCAATGATGTGCCTCTATCATATTCCTTGGTGCCCACTAAGCTTTTCAACCTAATATTCGATTCTTTTAATTAAAACAACAACAACAACAACAAAACAATCTGATATGCTGCAAAGCATATCACTAACTTCAAGCATATCTGTATTTCCAGCAATATTTTTAGATCACATTTGGAACCCAGAAGAAAATCAAATAGTACATAGCTACAACCCAGTGTTTTGTCTGCTTTCCAGTAACTGAGTATTTTGTGAGTGACTACACCTACCACAGCAACCATTTTGTGAGAATGCCCGTATATGTTCTTAAAATTGTGCTTACTGTTCCAAAAAGTTTACGGATTCCTCTGCTTAAGCCATTGTTTGTTTTACAAGTTATACTGAACTAGATAGCAGAGTAATGAGAGTTAAGCCCAAGACCAAGCAAATCACATAATGGCTTAGTTTGATATGTGTATCCAGCTATACTGTTTTTAATGTTGCTTAAATCCTTTCAGATTTTATGCTCACCTCTGGAGAAAGATCTATGATTTTACACAAACATAAAATTCATGGTCAGTAGTTTGTGTCCTTTTGCCTTTCTTATGGTATTACTCAGCAAATTTTTGCCAGCTTGTAAATTGCAAGGATCATCAAAATCTAACCACACAGACTCATTTAATATTTAATTAGTCATCACTACATTTCACTACTGCAGAGGATGTCTGCTGATAGAATTTATTAAATGTGTTGGATTTAGGACAAACAGTTCTTAAATTAAATTCTTTCACATTATGATATTATTGCTTTAGATAACCTCATGATCAAGGCAGCTTTGGGTAAATGAAGCTCAAAACATCTATCTTGAGTGCTGGGGTGGGAATAAGGGCCCTCCACATCTTTCTGAATTACAAATACCATATTCTGTGTCAGTGTCTATACTGGATGGGGTTAGCATGAGTTGTAATTGAAAAAACTGAAGGCACAAATGTTTCCAATCCTCCTGCTTACTTTGTAGTCTATCTCATTGAAATTGTCTTCTGAGTAGACACAGTGTTAACTTTATATCTGAAAGTGTTCTTGAATTAAATCACAGTCTGAACCAAGAACATACTGGCAGCCCTTTTCCCTTTAGCTCCGAACTCTATAAATGTATTACTTAGCAGAAATCTCATTGTGGGAGCTTTATTTATTTGTTTGTTTGGGACAATAAATAATCCTGCAGCACATGCAGCAAATGGATTAAAATAATCCCACTAATAATTACCTGTAGACCGACAAAGCACGTAAAATATCAGTTTGCATTGAAAACCTTACTTGATATGCACAAAAGGACAGCTTAATGAATGCAACAGAAAATGGCAAATTTAGAGGACTGTTAAAAGAGCCACTTCTGGCATTTAGGGAGGTGGTGTTGCAGATAATTGCATATGGTATTCATTACAGATGTGCATTACTGTTTGCATATGCTGGTAACTGGGAGAATATAAAACTGGGAGAAAGGCAAATTTGATAGGGTTATTTGTTTTTCATGGTTGGGGACAAGGCTGGGTTGTGTGTGTATTGTAAATGCAAGACTTTGAATAGTGTTTTTTCAAAAATAAAACATTCTTTTTTAAAACCCTAACATGCTTGATTTTATCTTTGTTTTACCAAAAAACAAAGGCAAACAAACTAGCCTCAAGAACTCAGCAAAAAAAAGGTTAAATATATAGTAAGAACCAGTCAAAAAAGAGTCACCATGATACGTGAAAGTACTGATGCAATAGCATCTAATACAGGCCATGTTATCAGGATTTATTTAACGTGCATTCACTGATATGTGGCAATACATGAAATTGTTTACCATAGAGAACTTTCATCTGAACATTTAATGTTAAGTTCCTTACCCAGTTAAGAAATAAATTAGGGCAAAGTTCTAATCCTTAGTCTGGTGCTGCTCAGATGTGTTGGACTTTCTTAAACAATTGAATGATTGCTATGCTATATTTTTAATAATGAAAGAAAAAAGAATCTTCCATGGGGATAGCATTTTAGTAGAACTGTATCATATGAGATACTAATACATATACATACCTCAACTTACAACAGTTCACTCAGTGATCATTCAAAAGTTACATCACTGAAAAAAGTGAGTTATGACCATTTTTCACACTTATGACTGTTGCAGCATCCCCATGGTCATATAATTTACATGCGGATGCTTGACAACTGACTCACATTTATGACGAATTGCAGTGACCCGGGAACACCTTTTGCGACCTTCTGACAAGCAAAGTCAATGCAGAAACCAGATTCAAAATGACCTTGTGGGCAATCCTTGTTTAGTGACCCCAATAAGGATCGGCAACTTAGTTGTTAAATGAAGGCATTGCTGAGTGAAACCATGACTGTGCTTATGAATTTACCTGAGCTTTCCTTTGTTTTATAGAACTGTGATGGTCATAAATGCAGTCATTGGTTGCAAAGTTACTTTTTCAATGGTTGCTAAATGAGAACTACCTGTATGTAATTTATAATTTCAGTGAATGCACATCAAAGGTATCCTGGTAACAGCACTGGTTAGATGCTACTGCATCAGCATACCATACATGATGATACTTTGAGTGACTGTCATTCTACACATTTTAGTAGATCAATATATAAAACCAGAAAGGAAATGGTGGAAATGGAACAGAATGAGCAGAAACAGTACTACGCAACCAAAACTTTCCTGTTTATTGCAAGACTCAATATGTTGCTGATGATGTCAAGGCAGAGACAGTTCCCATAAGTCACCCCCTCTGATTGCATTTTCAAATTATTTGTTCTTTTCCTAAAGAATAACTAAAGGGTTAAAATTAATTGCATTCCACATATGTGCAAATGCACTTTCTTCTTATGTATTTCAGCAGTAGGTCATGCGCAATTACAGCAGATGAACTGCACAAGTGCAGAAAGTATAAATGAATGTATAATCAAGCTTACATTGAGTTGCAAAAATATTACAGTTCATTGGATGGACATCTGGACTCATATGTTTGGGATACATAAAGATGCTATAAATTTAACTCATGAACGAATGCTAAGTTTTGGAATATTACTGGCTAAAACATCTATTGTCCTTCCCAAACCATATAGTTTCCATGATTTTGAAGGTAACAGCAGCTGTATTTAAGTATTTATATTAAAAAATGACAAAAATGGGAAGTATTCCTGTAGTTCCAACAATAAAAGCATACTTTTTGACACACTGCTAACTTCTATATTATTCCTCTCCTTTCTTCTACCCCCCCCTTCTTAGGCAACAATGTTGAGTTATATGATGAGTTATGTGATGTGCCGGTGCCTGGAGGTGGTGAGGGTCTGGATGGGAGTCAACAGGCTCAGACTTAACCCTGACAAAACCGAATGGCTGTGGGTATTGCCTCCGAAAGACTATGTCGACTGTCCATCCTTGGTTCTTGGGGGGGAGAAATTGTCCCCCTCAGAACGGGTTTGCAATTTGGGTGTCCTCCTAGACTCACAGCTAAGATTAGATCAACATCTGACAGCTGTAGCTAGGGGGACCTTTGCACAGGTTTGCCTGGTGCACTAAT
>QLTV01004086.1:5122968-5156480 GCA_003457575.1 Thermophis baileyi
CACCCTCTCTTCTGTCAGAATTTCTGTCCGTTGACTTCCCTTGGAGTCAGCCAGACTTTGCAAATAGGTTTCTGAGTGCTAGTTGTGGATGAGTGAAATCACAGTGGGGGGGGGGGAGAGAGGGAGGGAGGGAGGGAGAGAGGGAGATGAGAGAGAAAGCCAAAGCACTGTACTTTAGTAGAAAAGGTCACAAAATGTTTCAAGCTTAATCCCCAATATCTCTAGGTAGGATTGATTGATTTTTTTTGGTAAAAAACCTCCTATTGGAGAATTACATAACTGCTGCCAATCACCACAAACAATTTTGAACTAACGGATCAATGCACTGACCTCTAATTTTTAAATGAACAATATGAAAGAAAACTGAGATAAAAGAACAGCAAATCATCAAGGTCTAAGGCTTTTAAATATACTTTGCAACTCACCATTACTGCAGGTGCAAATACAATGTAGTGATGGCGAACAACTAAATTTCAGCAAAATTTTAACTTCTGAGAAATCAGCCTTTCATTATGATTTTCACATTCTTTTTGTTTTTGTTCATCTTTCAAAGACCAGAAGCAAAAAGGATTGAAATGGTGTTACATTTAGTACTTAAGTAACTAAAACACAAATTTTCTCTATGTGAGGTGTAAAATATTTTTGGGAAATGCCTGCAACTAATCGTAACTACAATGTATAAATATTATTATATACATGTTGCACACTTCCTCTAGCAAAAAATACCTGCCTGTTCTGATCTGATCCAGTTCCTTCAGTAAAGCAATACCATCAACTGGGATTTCGGAAGCGTGCCTTCTCTGTAGCAGTGCCGGCTCTCCGGAATGAGTCTCCTGAGATTCAAATAGTTCCCACCCTACCATTGTTTTGAAGGGCCCTGAAGGGCCCCTCTTTACCCAGGCTTTTTAGTGAGGGTGACTGAAGCTTTGATAACATGATGATGATGATGACGACGACATGGGTGTACTGGGTGTTTTTTATTCCAAACCAAAGGATTAAAGTAGGGCCACACTGTCATATTTCAGTAACCCCAAACTATCTCCTAAGCTAATTCTATTCACAAGTCTCTAGTTCTGCGATGATAGGAGCTATGTACTAGGGGTGGGTTCCACTTACCTTCCTCACCGGTTTGCATCGCGATGTTTTGCGCACGCACGCGCGCATTCCCTCGGGCAATTTGGCTTCCGCACATGCTCAGTAGCTTCAATCAGCCCGAAACACAGCTGAGGAGCTGCTCAGCTGTGCTTCTGGCAGAAGGAATAAAGGTCAGTTTAAACGCAGGGGCGGGCGGGAGGGCCCCTTTTCAAGCGGCAGAACAGGAAAAACCTTCCACACAGTAAAACAAATTCACTAAAAATTCCCAAAAAAAGATGGCGGCGCCCATGGACCGGCACCGACCGAACCGGATCCATGACATCACCAGCGGGTCGCTAACGGTTCTGGCGATCCAGTCCGAACCGGGAGGAACCCACCCCTGCTATGTACTAATATTGATGCCAGAAGGCATGTCTGATTGCATACGTTCAACAGTTTAAAAAGGGATAGTCAATAATTCCTGTATTTTTTGCTGGCTGAAGCTAATGGGGGGGTGGGGGCAAAACATTTCAAGGACTGCAGGTCTATCTACCACAACTTAAAAAAAAACTTATTAGAAATAAATATTGGGAGACTGTGACTAAGGAAACCTAGCGATGACCCAGAAAGTTATGAGTGGAAACTAGGTAGAACTCATCTATACTTGCATATTATGGTTTATCTTTCCTTCTCACAAAAACTTCTCTGGCCTTCCAGTTTTCTTTATCTTGTGTACTCACACCTAGCAATATATAAAAGAACTGAAATTACCAATAATCATTACATAAAGGCATGTTTTATGGCAACAGGACACAGCTTTGCTCTGGGGACAGACTGGCAGTGAAGACTGCCATATAACTAATTAATGGCACATTGCTAAGCATTTTTCCTTGGAAATAAAAACCATTATGTGCAATGGAACTTATTGTGTGTTTAAGATTGCAGTTTCTTAGAGATGAAAATAATTGTCAGTTCCACTACACTTAGTGAGAATTAGGTTAGAATAAACATACACAAGGTGAGGCTTTAGGAAAGCATAATTTTAATGGCACATTGCAAACACAAACTGGACTTTAAGCATATATTTAAGTCTTAATGACTTCTGAGAGTTAAATAAATGCTTTAAACCTGGTTTTTTTCTCAGTGGAGGCTTTGAAAATATTTCAGAGTGACGAATGAAGGAGTGGCCACTTCTATTAGATACAGACAAACCATCAGGTTTTCAGCCACTAACTAGAATCAGAAGACACATCGAATACTATAAATATAGCCATATGAGTAGCCTTATATTTTTTCACTTGGAGAGTGAATGAATGTCAATGTAACTTGTTTTAAAAAAAGGTTCCTATTCCTTATGCACTGGATAACTATATTGACTTTACTTCATATATAACTATTAATATTCTACAAGGTAATTAAGATATTTTTTATTATGAGTGTCTATTCTGGTTGTTTCTCAGAGCATCTAGCACAGCCGTTCTCAACCTGTGGGTCGCGACCCCTTTGGGGGTCGAACGACCCTTTCACAGGGGTTGCCTAAGCGCGCGCTAGCCCACCATCTTGGTGCCACGCCCCCTTTGTCACCTCATCGCGCACGGGGAGGGGGCGAGGAGGGGGTCACGGCGGCGGGGTGAGGGTCGCGGCATTAGGAAGGTTGAGAACCACTGATCTAGCATCTCAGAATGCCTCACAGTGAATAGAAAGGCACTTAAGCAAGCACCAAGAGCAGGGTATCTTGTAGCTATCCAATCTGAGGTTGTATAGGTTAGAAAACACTATTCAAGAATTAATCTTACTAGGAAAGCCCCTAGAATTCTGAATCTTCACCAGTGCTGGGGCTGGCAATCTGAAAAAAAAATGGCTTGCACAATAAATTTTGCAATAGTTAATACAAAAATAGGAACGCCTTAGTTTAAATGTGTAGAAACTAGCATAGCAAGTCTGGATAAGGCTGTAAATCTGGCTGTTTATCTGCTCATTAAGGAAGATGCAATTACTGTATAGAAAAACATTGTCTGCCACCTAAAGAATCCCATGGATACATTACCTTCAGTTTAGTATAAAGATATTTTATGAGATTCTGTTTGCCATATTACCATATTTTGAACCTTTGCACACTGCAATGAATTTCCTTTGCATATTATTATACTATTGAATGAAGGATAGAGAACTTAAATACAATGTAGTTTTGCTTTTTAAGTTCTAAAAATAGCAAATAGAGTTAAGCTTAAATAGTAAAAAAAAAAAAAAATGCTGGGTAAGGGAGAATCCTGTGCCATTTCAACTTATTCCTCAGGATCATTTTGATGATTGTGTGTTCCATTGAAAAGGAAATAACCTATTATCAAAACAATATTTGTTTGCACTAAGCAAGAGTTAATGTTGGAAGCATAAAACTGAACTAACCCCTTTTAATTAACTAATCAACATGTTTCATTCCTGAACTGGAAGTTATCAATATAGCACATGAAAGAAGAAATTATACTTTTTCAATTTAGATAATATGCAAAAAAAGCGCACCATTTGTAATGACCTGCTTTCACTGAAAATAACCACTCTGCAAAGATCTATTATTGGCTGAAAATAGCAGCAGCAGCGGCTTACTTTAATGAGATTGCTGGCTCTGGGCCCCAGCTGCTCCATGCAGGGCTGTCCCCTTACTCCATGACCTACCAATATGTGCTGTCATCAGTAATGAGATAAACCTGGTTTCTTAACATGGAGGAAAACTACGAGCCATGTGCTCTTTCTATTACCGTAGCAGATGCCTAAACTGTACAACTCCCCCCCCCCATTGTAATGAAAGGGGGGAAAATGGAGCATTAAATATGCAACAACTCTTTTCAGTCTAGGCTTTATTGCCTGAAGTAAGCCCTGTAATGTGAATCCCAAAATTTAAATTTTGTTCTTGCAAAGTGCGTTGAAGAATGGTTGTTCACATTATATTATGCGCATATCATATGCAACAATACAGTTGTATGTCTTTTTCCGAGGCACACCTGAAATATTTTAATGCCATTTGGCAGGACATGGCATTAAAAAGACTAACAAGTATACATTAAGTTTGAATTCAGATACTGAGTCTTATTTCTGAGGAAACATACAAGATTGTGCTGTACCCAGAACTAATATGCACAGTGAAGACTATAGGGAATGGTGCATTACACTTGCTGGTAAAATGGGAAGCTTCTGTAGAATTAACTAGCAGATTTTTGTAATAAGTATCTGCATGAATACTATCATCCTTAAAACATTGCCTATTTCTGATTCTCAATTATTTATGCATCTGTTTTTATATTACATGAGCTGTTAAACCTGGGGCAGTTTTGCAAAGTCAGGTCATTCTCAAGAAGCACTTTGTGTACAATGAATTTCTTCCATCCATTAAAGGACTTGCAAACAGAACTGCATGTGATACCATTCATTAATATTACATAATTACAGTACTACATCTGAAATACTTCTTTAGGTACTGGCAGCTTTAAAAAAAAGGAGAAAAAGAAGAAGGGGAAGACAGCATGCTCCAAGGCAATGAATTTTATTAAAAGCTTATTTAACACAAGAGTGTGTAACTATATAATATCTTAATGCAATTTCAGAAAAATAGTAAAGGCATTTTTATTAAATGACCTTAACACAAATAAATGTAAACAGAGTAAATGGTTTATATAACAAGTAATTGGCACTGCAGTAACTGAACAGAGGAAGAAAATTCAGGAAAACAAATTGTGGTTGCATTTTGATTCAGACAAGGTGTCTGTAAAGGAGCTGACATCATGTTACTAGGATCTAATCTGCTATAACTTTTTATATACTTGCCTGGGTGTACACCCCATTAAGCAGTGGGATTTGTTCATGAATAAATATGCATAGGATTGCTCTGTAAAACACCTCTTGTGCAGTATTTGAAGCAAAGACATTCTCTAAATTTGGTCTGTTCTGTATCAGCTTCTTCTTGGTTGCCTGGATATAACTCTGGCACAGAATCTGCTGAGGAGGACAGATAGTATATATTGAACATTTCTTCCTGTCAGTTTTGTTTTCTTCATTCTGTATGGAAATCCTTGCCCATATGTTGGAGATATCAGGAATGAGCATGGCTGGCCCTATGACCCTAGTTAATGCTTCATTGGATGACTTGTGTCCCATAGCTGTCTCTCCCCCATTCTTGCCCATGTCATTAATTTTTAGGGACTCTTTAAATATATGCTACAGAGCAAAAAAAAGATTATGGAAGAAAGCATGTGACGGAGGGATATCTCAGTTTTAGGTATTTATTTGTTAAATTGTAACTCTTAAATTTTTCCACATCAGCCTTCTGCAACCTAGTCCTAATAATAGAAGTGTTAGATTTTAACTCCCAGCATTCTTACCAGCCTGGCCCATTGAAATGAACGGCACTCAAAAAGCAGCTGTCTCCTGATTAGTATTCAAGCACAGCAAAACACAAAGCAAAATGTACGGTAACTATCCAAAATCAATTTTTAAATAATAATAAAAGAAACTAGATAAATCAGACCGGTAAAAAGAAATAAACAATGTTAACAAGACAGTATCTCAAACATGGTATTTCTATCTCTTCCCTCCCACTCCATTATCAGCAATCATGAGTTGTTTTTTTAAATGCTGCTGTACTGACTGACAAAGCTGAGGCTTCATGGTTTCCTGGGGCCAAATAATAATCTGACTGTTGTAAATCATTTTCCCACTATAATTTAACCCTGTGTTCTAGAGTCATCCCACCACTGGTGCCAAAATAATAGTTATGAGGTTTCTATAACACTTCAACCCAGGCTAGATGATGCTGTTAACACATTATATGCCACTAGTTGTGACAGACACAGTCACCTTCTGGGAAACTATCTTCATTCACTTGGAAAATGGTCAGTGACTACAGAATAATGATAAATAAGTTCATTCAAGTGGAGCTGTTGGAAAAGCTTAGGAAGCCAACATATATCCCAGATGGATTTTGGTAATTGTGCCCATTATTCTGATGGACACTTTGTACAATAACGTGCTAGATTTCACCGAGTTGTCTTTACACACTCTTTGCAACAGAATTTTACTCACAGTAACTTCTTGATAGGATGATATGTGCTTTGCAGTGATACCCATTAATTTTCAATAATTCCTATATTAAACTTCAATGGAGTATAATTACAAAACTTGCCTAATGGTATTATACATTAAGAAATTCTAATGCTAAAATAAGTGAATGAAGAGCCTTTCAAAACAGAAGAAGATCTACATGGGAACACACAGAGAGATGAACTCAGAAGAAAGCTATGGGTAGATTTAAGGCTTATTACATCTAGTTTGTACTTTTTAGTTAAATAATCATGTAGTCATCTCTTTATATCACCAGTTTATAAAGAAAGATGTATCTCAGTATTACAGAATAATAAAACATGATGAATGTAGCATTTAAACAACTTTTACATTATAAATGACCCATTTCCCCTTAAATTAATCATGTGGATTTAGCTACCTTCTAATATTATGAGCAATGCCACAAAATCCAGCAACTTTAACATTAATACTGGAGTCTAAAAGGAGCAGAAAAGCATACTTTTTTCTTACGTGCTGGGAAAAAAAAAATTTTTTTTTATTAAAACCCTGAAATTAATCAACAGGTTTTGGCATCCAAAAGTGCCAAATATTTTGGAATTCAATTCTTTTCAAAAATAGATTTATTTAAATATTAGTTAAATTGTTTAAAAGGTATTATATATTAATAATAACTGATAACTAATATATAGACTATATAACTGTTATATAATAAACTATTTAGCAAGAAAAAAATCTATATTAACTATATACTTAGAAAGAAAATCTAAACTGGCTAAAAAAAAATTCCAAGAAAATTAAGAGAAAATTATGAAAAGGCTCAGACTTAACCCAGACAAGACTGAGTGGCTGTGGGTACTGCCTCCTAAAGACTGTATCGACTGTCCATCCTTGGTTCTGGGGGGAGAGAAATTGTCCCCCTCAGAACGGGTTCGCAATTTGGGTGTCCTCCTAGATCCACAGCTAAAATTAGAGCAACATCTAACAGCTGTGGCTAGGGGGACCTTTGCACAGGTTCGCCTGGTGCACCAATTGCGACCCTACTTGGATCAGGAGGCTCTCCTCACAGTCACCCATGCCCTTATCACCTCACGGTTGGATTATTGCAATGCACTCTACATGGGGCTACCCCTGAAGAGTGTTCGGAGACTACAGTTGGTCCAGAATGCGGCCGTGCGAGCTGTCATGGGTGTACCTAGGTACAGNCAGAGTTGGTCTCCTCCAGGTCCCGTCAGCTAAGCAGTGTCGGCTGGCGGGCCCACGGGGAAGGGCCTTCTCTGTGGCTGCCCCGGCTCTCTGGAACCAGTTACCTCCTGAGCTCCGGACTGCCCCCACCCTATTGGCCTTCCGGAAAGCATTGAAGACCTGGCTTTTCCAGCAAGCTTGGGGCCGTTGATCTCGCAATTTGCAAAGTCCGGCCTTGAATGATATGTATGTATGTGACTATTAACTGGTTTTCTTATATTTTATGATGTTTTTAAATGTATTTTCTATACCCTGTTGTAAGCCACCCAGAGTCCTTCGGGCGGAGTTGGGCGGCATAGAAATACAATTAATTAAATTAAATTAAATTAAATGATAAAAATGACTTCAACTGTTCCAGCCAGTATAACCAAGAGTCAGGGTTTATGAAAGGAACAGATCTAAACATCTGCATGCCACCTATCCTTGTTTCCGACTTTGAAGATTCCAAGGCTAGGAACTTGTTTTGAATACAAAAGCTAAGCAGAACTCACAGTCTTTTTAGTTATGATTACACCAGGTTTTTTCATATTTGTAATATAAGTTGTATTTGCTAACCAATCAACATGCTCACAGCTACAGTACTGGTGATAATTTTTTGATTAGCCAGATCACTTTCTTTTCATCTGTCTTACAGCTTGTTTTTTTTATTCTTAAGCAACAATACATACTTGAAACAGATTAATGATGCCTGAGATTCAGAATATGCCCTTCTATTTTTTTTAATTAGAATCTCTCTCCCCACCCCCCATTTTTTTCTTTAAAAAAAATCTACAAAAACATTATATAAAACTGGTCAGGCTAGTCAAGTTGTCAAACGAATTAACCTGAGAAGGAATGTTAGCAGATGTGTGATGCTGATGGAATTTGGTGAAATTTAGGTTCAAATGCAGCTAAGCTTGTTGAATAGCTTTGGGCAGTTTATACTTTTGTGACACATCCTGTCTCATGAAGTGGTGTGTGCATATGTGTCTCTATGTGTCTTTTAACAAAACACTACACTAGCTTTCTTAGAGGAAGATAGAGTATGAATGAAACATATGTATAATGGAGCAAACAAACAATTTTCTCATTCTTTGAGACTTTGTTAGCTTTTCAGTAGTTGTAATGTGAAGTCATAGCTCAGAGACAGACAAACTTTTGGTGCAGAAGGACAGGGGGAGGCAGAGCCAAACTGTGCATCATAAAAAGCTAAAACTCTTAAAAACAGATGACTCCTGAACCAAATCACTGTGCATACATGACCATACCAGGTTCCCAATAGTGTTAAAGATTTATGAATCCAAAAATTTGTTTTGCATACAGGAACTGAATTCATGGTCCTTCTATACAAACATTCACCATGGTTTTCACAAGTTGTCTTCATATTTATATCACTGAAAATGTAATTCAGATGGAGAATAAAATCAGGAAGGAATGCAAAGGTGTTGAAATAATGAATGCCATTAATCTCCCAGAGAGTAGAGAAATGTGTGTTCAGGACACAAGGGAGATACCTCACATGATGATGTGCTAGGAAAGCTAGTTACCATGGAATGACTACAGGAACAGTAGCTATTAGTCATTATGGGTATTTATCTCCAGGAATAGGGACCATAACTCCTTATTAGTTCTTTGGGGAATATGATGAAACTCTCATCAATTGTGCATTTATTTTAAATGGTTGCTTTAAAAATCGCCATATTATAAACTTGTATTTGCTTTTATCACTGTGGACTTTGGAAAAAAAAAATCCAACTCTGCAACAAGCACACCCACATTTCTACAGATGTACCTAATGTATTCCAGTTTAAATATATGGAGTTTTGCATAATGTTGTGCATGCCCATATATTCTAACTGTGAGCAGTTCTAAAAGCAATACTACGAAGTTTATTTTCCTTTGCAAAATACAGTTTGGATGATAAAATGGCACATTAATACTATTTACTTTATATATGTACAAACATAAATGTAAATAAAAGTCTATTCCTCCAACACAAGGCACATATTGTAGCCTTTGCATCAGGTTTCCAGAGAAAAGCTGTTGTACCAGTCACCAAGCTTGTTCTTCAATTTAGCTAATTCTGCCCAAAACATCTACTTCTTCACCTAATTTAGATACTTTAGGTAACACCATAGTGTTCAGAAAAAAAGCAATCCCATAATATCTTATTGGCAAAACCTATATACAGGTCAGGAAGCCACAGTCCAGAAAGACCATAGTGAAACAGACTGGTTCCAGGTTGGCAAAGGAGTGAGACAAGGCTGTTCACACCCTCTTTATTTATTCAACCTATATGTTGAATATATACTAAGAGAAGCTAGAAGAAGTTGAGCATGACTTTAAGACTGGAGGAACAACCAATACCTCTCTGTCATAATGATGAAACTATTTTGATAGCTGAAAATGCAAATAATCTGCAAGATCTGTTAAGAAAAGTCATAGAACAAAGTGAAAAAATGGGATTAAGATTAAATATAAAGACTACTATAGACAACCAGCCTCAGAACTGACAGTGAAGATACTGAAATGGTGGCTAGTGTTTGTCTTTTAGGCTCAACGATGAACACCAAAGGAACCAGCAGTTAAGAAATATGCTGCAGACTAGCACTTGCTAGAGAAGCAATGAAGGCCTGGAAAAAATTTACATGCTGGGATGTGCACACATCTACAAATATCAGAATTGAATAGGCAGTGTTTTTTTTCCCTTTGCTACTCTATGGAAGCAAAAGATGGACTTGAAAAAGTAGGTTAGAAAGAATATCGACACTTTTAAACTTTGGTGCTGGAGAAGATTCCTGAGAATACCAGATAACCATGAAAACAGACTAACTGACCATCACACAAATCAATTCAGAGGTGTCACTGGTGCACAAATGTTGAGGTTCAAATTATCATATTTTGGACACATTATATGAAGATTTGGCTCTCTGGAATGGTGTCTAATGCTGGGAAAAATGGAAGGAAAGAGAAGAAGACAATAACCATCAGCAAGGTGGATAGACTCAAATTATCACAATGTTGGAAGAATTGAAGGATCAGGTTGGGGACAGATCATCCTGGATAGAAATTAAGAGTCAGCATTGACATGATGGCACATAATCAATGAAACAATGAAACAATCATCCAATAGTGATAGGAATCAAAATAATGACTGTTTATTTTCTTAAAATACAGATCTTTAATGGGGAATTCATCACCCTGAATTCAATAAATGGATATAGAAATATTCTGATATGATTGGCAGAGAAAGACATCTGAAAACTGTTAGGAATAAAACTGTAATAGTAAAGAGTTTGGGTTACCTTAAAGACTAACAAATTTATTACTGCTTTGCTTTCATAGAACCCAGTCCTCTGATCAGATATACTGGTATCTCATGCCACAAAACACTTGTTTTGATTTTGCTGTGAAAGACTAACATGACAGTCACTTTGAAAATAGATGGCTTAACGAGGCCAGCATACATGAAGATTGGAAATTCTAACCATAATCTCGTTTTCCAGCTGTTAAATCTAGGGAAATACTTAAAAACCAGTCCTAAGTATGATTTGCTTTGAAGTCTTTTGGAGTGAGCATACTGTACTTACGATACAAGTTAAGGCCTCCAAGAAAATGAAAGAGTAGTAAGTTATGCATAAATTATAACAGGAAGAAAAAGTGGTAACTTTTGTTTAGGATCATTAGGGTAAGATTGCTTAGTGGAAGGTGGATTTCAAATGTATAAAAGAAGTGGTAACTGTGAACTTTTCATATAATATCTTTCATGTACTATTATGTGAAGTACAGGGGGTTACTTAGGCAAGACAACTACAGATAACTATAATTGATGGCAATTATGTGCAGCCCACATAATTATATGTTTTCTTGGAAGTAAATAACAGTAACTCCCAAGTAAGCATGCACTGGATTGTAAGGCAAAACTGTTTCTTGGGAAGAAAGTAAGTTTGTTGCCCCAGTCTTATTGGATTAGAGGAGTGTTCAATTTTTTTATTATGTCTTTTTAAAAAATCTACATAACATATTATTTAAAACTTAGTTATCTACTGCAACAGGATAAAGGCTTGTCAATTAATTAATTAATTAATTAATTAATTAATTAATTAAAGGGCATGGAGACTAAAACATATGAAGAATGGTTGCAGGATTTGGGTATGGCCAGTCCTCCAGAAGTTGTGAATGCTCCAACACTGGAAGTTTTTAAGATAATGTTGGATAACCATTGTCTGTAGGGTTTCCTGCCTAAGGGAAACCCTACAAATGTAGGGTTTCCTGCCTAAGCAGGGGGTTGGACTAGAAGACCTCCAAGGTCCCTTCCAACTCTGTTATTCTATTCTATTCTGGCGAATTTTTGTGCATTGGTCTGACTACTTTATCTATAAAGCTACTATTTTAATGCATCTGAATATATTATCATTTTCTTAATACCTCATTATTGGTTTTTTAAAAAGTACCAATGCCATAAACTGCTGAGGCTGAGCAAATGTTCATTTTGTTTATCAGTACAGCTTTGTCTTCCAGTATAGCCTTAAGGTTAATTGTGACATTTGGTGTCAGGACAATGCCGTATTTGAATTTTTAAAAAAGGAGGACTTTTTCAGAACTGTCTTTAAACCAAATGTTCAGTATGATCTTTTATACACATGTGGTATTTAAATCTTCACAATTCATTGAAAACATATGGCAGAGTTGAGGGAACCTCCTTCCTGTATAGGCTTGATGTAGGATATGATGTAGGTTCTTGATTTAGCTTCTTGTAGCCTAGCTAAAAGGCCCCTCTGCAAACTCCAGTCCCTCAAAGTCAGACTGATCTGCAAAAAGGAGAAGGGGAGAATTCTGAGATTTTCATGCACAGGAAAGTTCACAGTGATTTGATTCCGAGGAGCAGCATTTGGAAAATGACTTTTGGGTGGAGTCTAAGTCAATAACATCATTCAACTCTGGGAGTAATCCAGGAGTCTAATAAACGCTCCCCACCCTGAAGTATGTAACTTTTTTCATTTGGTCCTATGCAAGGTCTTTCCCCCTTTCACTGAACCACAGCACAAAGATGCCCTGGCAATCTCCCCTCCCCCCCCACCACCATAAGATGACTTTTTTCTCATCCCCAGACCACAAGGGAGACAGGCTTAAGCCATTTATTCTTGGTTATACTGAAGTTAATGTAGAATTTTCTTCCAACACCATTCAAGGGAAGCTTCAAGGTTGGTCAATCTGTTAGGCATTTTTCATCTATTGAGGGAAATTAGTTGACTGACAATAAGTGAACAGAAATAATTAAGGTAGGATAGGGATCAGCAATTGGGCAGCAGATTTTATGCCAATCATTTTTTTTTCCTACTGGCCAAGATTGGGAAAATGGCACTTCAACTGAACTGTGTGGAAAAGGCTAAGGAATGTGTCCTTTGATATTGAATCCTAAATAACTGTGTAGGAAGCTGCCTCATACAGTACTTGTTCGTGCTGCCTCAAAGGCTACTTTGAGTAAAAGACTGTACAGAAACTCTTTCCCATTATTTCTTATTCATTAATATAATAGGGATTACACTTAAGATCTTCTCCATACAGAGTGTGCATTATCATATGTGCAATGTATGTATGTGTACACACATGTACCTAGAGGAAAATAATATGCCAAGTATTTTTCTAAGTGAGAATTTTTTTTGTATAATCACAATACAAAATTGTGTTGGTGATCCTGTCATAGTCTTCTTCTATTTGTAATCTTCCTGTTTTCCCATAAAATCCACAAAAGGGTGGTAAGAAAAAGGTGAAAAAAACTGTATAGTGTTTCTTGATTAGAAGCACTAGGGTATTTATCTGAAAGTTCTTCTGTTCCCAAAAGCTTTCTTATTTTTGTTCATATCAAATATGGCACTTCGCTTGTTGATAGTTAAATTCCTATAAACAAATAAATTTCTAATTTCTGTCTTGGGATATAGTCATCTGTGCAGCTAAATGTATCAGCATACCTTGGATATTTATATACAGTTTGTCCTAAAAAAGGCCTAATACTTCCTGTACAAACAGGAGCAAACAAGAGGTGCCAGACCACAATTATATGTAATGATAATAAAGTCTAGAACTTCTGTAACCTGATAACTAAACATGCTGCAAAACCTGTGCTACAATATAAGTGATGAACATCGGCAGATGTAACATCCAAACCATATATTCAGCAACACTACATTACAAAAGCCAAGTTAATGACTTCACAGATGTAGTTGTTAATTCTGAATGTATGATGACTGCAGGTATTAATAACAAGAGAGAATTGCTTGAAAAGAGGAGAGTAATACTTATAGAATGGTTAAATTAGCTGTGGTGATTCTTCATTTTGGCATCTTAACAGACACGTGTTTTGGTGAGGAAATAAATATGTGATGTCACACAAACAGGCTAGTCCATAGTATGGAAATGCCATGGTTGCCAGCCTTATCCTGGGGTGAGAAACCTTCAAACCTTTGAAGTGCCTTCAAAATGGACAAAGCAATATCCTTTTTTTGTTTAAGGTTGGTTCAATAATCGAAAGACCGTCCTCCCTACCGGGAAGCCTTCCCAACCTGCTGGGACTTCACTTCCCATTTTATTGAGAAGCGATGGGTATTATACCTTTTCTGGAGAACATCAGATTGGGAAAGTTTGATGAATACGAACCAACTAGAAATAATGGGTGTATGACTTCTCAGACAGACTTTAAGGAAGTAAGAAGCCACTGCTGTGCCTATAAAGTCGCCAAGAGTCGGACAAGACTGAATGGTTAAAACAACAAGCTGTGAATATTACGTTCCTAAGGGGAGCTGTAACTCTCTTTAGAGTGTCTACAAAATCACAAAGGAAAATGTCATATTCCAGTTAACCCAAAGGTGCTTTTTCAAGAGGCAACTGGACTTTCTGGTAACAACCTGGATGACTGAGAATCTCCATAGTCATATTCCAGTTAAACATTTTTTATCAAGGATTCATCTAAGTCGTTGTCTGAGATCTGCCAGAATCACAAAATTTTATATATCCAGAAACTTCTTAGGATGCTTAAAATAAACTGACCCCATCAAATAAACTGACTTTCAGAAACCATTAGCCAATGAAAAGCTCATGCCTGCCATACTCAAAAATGGTTGCTTAAATTAGACCAAACTATACATTTAACAGACTCTGTGGCTTCATTACCTAACCCAACATGGCCGCTCAACTTCTCTTGAGGGAAAGAAAACTGCCCGAAGCAAGAATGGCGGACGCAGCGCCGCCCCATTTGCCCTTATGTAAAAGGGAGGCCGACTCTCGCAGTCCCTCTTCTGGCTAGAAAAGGGCGTCCTAGCGACTGAAGGGAGAAGAGGCGTGGCTCATGCAGAGAAGGGAGGGGGGAGAGAGGAGGGGCGGAGCTTCTCTGTACCGGAAGTGTCGCGCTGCCTCTCTCCAGCTGGTTGTCATTTCGATCGGAGGCTCGGTCCTGTGGAGACGGCGGCGGTGGCTGAGGCGGCCGGGCCGGGCTGACGCACCGGCGTATTTGAGAGAAATAGCCCAGCGTCTCCGCGATTTAATAGGAGCCTCCCTCCACCCTTCCGATCGACGATTGTTTTACATGAGGGGCAAAGAACGACGCCGGGAGGAGCCGAGGCGGAGAAGCAGTCGCAGCCCCCGAGGATCGGCAGTGGGAGGAAAGGCAGGACCCCTGGGAACCGCTATCGCCGCCACCAACGCTTCCCTCTTTTCCTCACCCTTCTCCTCCTCCTCCTCCTCCACCACCATAAGAGCCAGCCTTGATTCGGCCCTTCCCTGCGCTTTCGCCACTAAGTGATCCTCGTGACCCTCCTCCCTTGAGAAACCGGCTCCCATGGGGGAGAGAGGAGTCCGGCTCCCCGCCAGCATCGTCCCCTCCCCGGCGGAGACTGCTCCCCTCCAGAGGTAAAGTCCTCCCCTCTCTGCGCGGGTAGTGAATGGTGAAATCCCCATTTTGGTGCCAGCTCCTACCTCTGAGAGAGAGAGAGCAAGGGCGGCATCAGACCTGTATTTCCTTCCTTCCCCCTCGAAGAAATCTCATCAGAAGGAAGCCTTCCCCTCCCTTGCCTTAGATATTCTCGGTATATGGATTTGAGCCCAAGCCCCTTCTCTCGTTTTTTTGCCCAATAAATTATTCTGCTGATGGCTTTAAAAAAAAATGTCTTAACTTATGCTGTCCGGGTATTTTTCCTCCATCCCCCTCCAGACACTTGACTGCTGATTTTCTGAGGTGAAAATTTTCCTCTGCAGGCAGCCAGGATTCATCTGAAGGACACGTAAATATCGGATCATAATAGAAGGCGAGCTTCAAAAAGCAGGAACCCACCCAGCCAGCCGCAGCAGCAGCAGCAGCAGCAGCAAGAATCCACCCTTCGCCTGCTCAACTCAGTCTGTACACATACACCCAGCACTCACTGAATGCCAATATTTAGAGATCAGAAAAAGGAACAAATCCTCACACCCTCCCTCTCGAGATAGAAAGGCCTTGTCAGAAGGGCATCCGCATAAGTCATATTATTCATAGTCCTACAGGCAAAGGCAGTAGCAGCACAGGTTGTGGGGGAGGGAAGTTTCTCTTCTAGAATTTGCTTCCCTAAAGAGATCCTGAGCTAAAATCTTTACATTTTCCACAGCAAAGACTGTTAGAGTAGAACACAGATATATATTAGATTATATAGAATTTATTAAATGATTCCAGATTTAAATATATTTTTGGAGCTGTGAAGGAGTGAGGAGTACCAGATGTCATGGTATCTTTTTTTCATTAATGTGTACATGAGCAGGTTGAGGCAGTTGGTAAGACGAGAAAGTTAATATATATTATATCTATATATATCTATATATATCTTTTTTTTAAAAAATTCCCTGGAACTTTCTTTCATCCCCACTTCATTCTTGTGTATTTCCTTTTTAAAAAAGGAAAGCTCTTATTTTGTTAACCAAAGATTTACTTTCCATTCCTTCTGGCTATTAGAAGGAAGTGAACACAAATTGACCCATGTCAATATTTTAAGTGATCTCACTTACAAGAATCCAGGAAAAATATCCAAATCAGATATCTCAAGTGGGTAGGAAGAAAGTTTGTCATAAAAAGATATTTTCTATTCTGTTGCTTTAGTAGAAGAAAACCATTTAAAGATTTTTTTTTCTCTTTCCAGGAGGAATTCAGATTCTAAAATAAAATAAATGGGGGATTACGGGTTTGGCGTGTTAGTGCAGAACAACACCGGGAATAAGTCAGCTTTTCCAGTCAGATTTCATCCACATCTGCAGCCTCCACATCACCATCAAAATGCAGCCCCCAATCCTGCTGCTTTTATAAATAACACAGCTGCCAATGGCAGTAGTGCTGGGTCAGCTTGGCTCTTTCCTGCTCCAGCTGCCCATAATATTCAGGATGAGATTCTGGGGTCAGAAAAATCGAAAAGTCAACAACAGGAAAAACAAGACTCCCTAGAAAAACAGCAGCTTTCCCCTAGTCAAAGTCAGGAAGCAGGCATGCTGCCTGATTCTGAGAAAGCTAAATCTGAAGAAAGCCAGGGGGATAATTCTTCTGAAAATGGCAATGGGAAGGAAAAAATAAGAATAGAATCGCCAGTGTTAACAGGATTTGATTATCAAGAGGCTACAGGGCTAGGTACTTCAAGCCAGCCCCTGACATCTACTGCATCTTCTCTGACTGGTTTCAGTAACTGGTCAGCAGCAGCTATAGCTCCTTCGTCTTCAACAATAATAAATGAAGATGCGAGTTTCTTCCACCAGGGAGGGGTACCTCCTGCTTCAGCAAATAATGGTGCTCTGCTGTTTCAGAATTTTCCACATCATGTCAGTCCTGGTTTTGGGGGTAGTTTTTCCCCTCAGATTGGACCCCTCTCTCAGCACCACCCTCATCACCCCCATTTTCAACATCATCACAATCAGCATCAACAACAGAGGAGGTCTCCTGCAAGCCCTCATCCACCTCCATTTACACATAGAAATGCTGCTTTTAATCAACTGCCTCATCTTGCTAATAATCTTAACAAGCCACCCTCTCCATGGAGCAGCTACCAAAGCCCATCACCTACACCATCTTCCTCATGGAGTCCTGGTGGTGGATGTGGTGGGTGGGGTGGGTCCCAAGGGCGAGACCACCGCAGGGGACTGAATGGAGGAATAACACCCCTGAATTCCATCTCACCCCTGAAGAAGAATTTTCCAAATAATCATATCCAGTTGCAGAAGTATGCACGACCCAGTTCCGTTTTTGCTCCAAAATCTTGGATGGAAGACAGTTTGAACAGAGCTGACAATATCTTTCCCTTTCAGGTGAGATCATTTTATTAATATTAGACAGAATGCTGTATAAAGAGATCTAGGAAAGACTGCGTGAATTGTAATGTTTTATCTTTTTTTGCATTGCTTCATATATTAAAAATGCACAATTATAAAATTGATTTTAAAAATACACCTAAATGTGTAGCTCATCCTGTGACATTTCATGCCGTGGTTGCTCATGTCTGAATCATGGATGCTCTGTATAGTGTTTGTCAGAAATACCTAAAACAAAATGGGAAATCTATTATCTAGTTAGCTTGCTGTCAAATCAGTATTATCTGATCAATAAAACAACTACAAGAGCAATAATTGGAGTCATTCTTATAACTGAATAAAATCCTAAAGCATAAGAACTATTGAAACTCTGCTCCTTTTTAAATATAATAGAATTCTGTGCAATTAATTATTACCAGTTCCTAAAATTATAGAAAATACATCTACAGCTTTGTACAACAAGCATAATTTTCATTTTGATTTAATTTGGAATATGTGGGTTTTTAAATGCAGCTCAAATAACAATCTTAAAATGTTGAGCTGGTCTCTGCTAGGAAGGGCAATATATTTTAGTAGTAGATTATAAGTCATTACTAAAAATAGATGTGGACTATTTCAGACAGCTTTTTCTATTGGAGGGTAGCCATTTGCTATAAGGAAATAGGCTGAGAATTTCAGTAGTACCTATTTCTCCACTTATAAACAATTACCACTAGAAATCGCCATTTAAACAATGCAGTGAAAACCTTGACAATATATTACGTTTCATTATTAGCTATGATTAAGTTTGAATATTCTGTAATGTTTTACTGAGATAGCAAAACCTTAAAAAATATTGATGAAAAAATAAAATTGTAAAATATTTGTTATTTCTCAACATGGTATATATAATCAGACGTGTGCTGTGACCTAGATTTGTCGTAATTGGAAAACTGGTAGATAGACAAAAGCCATAGTTTTGTTAAATATAGAAAACTATTTTATAATTGGGTTAAATTACCCAGAGGACACGTCTTGTATTTTCTTTTTAGTTCATGCCCCTGAAATAGAAATCATGAAATAATAAATCAGGAAGCAATATGAGGATTCATAAATCCATTAATACTATGAATCAGCTGGAGTATAGGGGTAATGGTTGAGCCTCACTGCAGCAAGATTTGGTTCATTGTTTTAGTAGTTCATTTTGCAAATTGTGATTATATAAAGAAACTACACTGTGGTAGGATAAAGCATTGTCTTTCTCTTCATAAATTAAGGCCTCGGACCTAGGCATGATGCAAGTGGAATGTTTTGTCCTGGAATACTGGAATATTATTACGTAGTTTTTATCCTTCGGATTATTATTCCAATTTTATATATATATATATATATCTGTGGCAATATATTGTGATCAGGATTTTTTTCTCCTGAAGAACAAATTGCCCATATCAGGACCAAATCCTGCCTCTCTGTATCTAGCAAAAGGAATATATTTTAATGAAGTACATTTTAATTTGAAATGCCTGTGCTCAGTGCTGAGAAGGCAAGTGCAGGACTTCAAAGAACAGCTGAGTATTGCAGATCTAGAAAATTCTCCAGTAATCTTTGGCATTTACTTTTTGCAGCATGAAGCAGATAGTGCTTTTTTTTTCCTTCCTCCTTTTTCACATGAAATGGTTCTCTCCCCCCCCGCCCCCAATGATTGTGCAAGATAACTATTTATTTCGAATGAAAATGCGTGCAAAAATATGTTTACAAAGCTCTACATGGATTAAGCTCTTGGAATACCTACAATTCAATTCTGCGTCTGATACATTTAATTTATAAGACCTGCTTTCAGCTATGTTTAGTATTACTGCTATGTGGTATCTTGCTAGAAGTAACAAATACAATACCATTAATTTGGACCAACATTTTTGTTCCACACAGACACAAATAGCTTCCATATATAGAGAAGTTGCCTTTTCTTCAGTAAATGAAAATTCAGTAAATTCTGCAATGTTTATGCAAATGTAATAATCACAGACTCCCCTAGTAGAGGAGCTGGCCTTATCTTGGTGCCACGGGAAATACAGACATGAATATCCTTCAGAGATTAACTCTGATGCAAAAAGGCCTTTGCTGACCTGGCTTTCTTTTTAAAGAGCATCGCCTGGTTTTCATGCAAATACTTAGTATGTTGTACAATGCACGAACTGGGATGATTGTTTTAAAAAAGCATTGTCATTTGATGCTAAGATGCATCTTTACTAAAATTCAGACCAGTAGCTTGTAAGTGCCTAGGCCTGATTTAATGGAAGGCGAAATAAAAAATTCTATTCATCCAGCGCCTTAGTTTTGTTATGACGATATAGAAGACCAGACAGTTGAAAATGGATATTGGCTTGAGGCTAGAACCCAGTTTTGCCTTTAATAGTGGTTGTTGCCCTTGTTTTTCCCAGTTGGGATGTTGTTGCAGTGCTGCATGAGGGATCTTTTACTGGGTTGTTAGGAAGAAAATAGAATGGGCTGTATATTTATTGTATTTATTTGCACTCCCGGCTCCTTGAAGTTTTAAAATCAGCAAAATATTTTCTGCTAACGAAGATGTTAAATGATATCCATAGATTTAATGCTACATTAATAACGAGGGAAGCGATGGTAGCTGCAGCAGCGCTAGTCAGTAGCAGTTGCCCCCTAGTGCACAGATAAAGGGTAAACAGCAATTACACAATGCTTGTTGGTTTTTCTTGCTTGTTTGCCAAAGTGGCAGCTCTTTAAAGACAGGTATGGCAATTTGAATTGTCCAGTTTGCGTTCCCTGACAGGAAATAGGATACAGTATAATGTGAGCTTTGTTTGCGTCCCTATGTCACCTTTTCCCTTTAATACTTTAGCATGAGAAAACTAACTGCATGCAGAGCGAGTAAAAACTGCAGTGCAGCTCCCAACCAGGAACACAACCACAGAAGTATGGAATTGTGCACGTGGTTCATATTCTCTTTGATTTAAAGAGCCAGTCCTCTTTTAAGATGCAAGCACGCGCATGTACTATATCTAATGTGACAGGTTCAAACATTTCGATCTGGGAGTGCCAGAGGAAAGGTTGCTTATTGTTGAAACATTGATGCTTTGTTTCTGTTCTTTTTGTATTTTAGAATACAGCCTGTTTAAAATTCTCAAAGTATAATACAGTACATGGTATCGATGCATTAATGCTTTTTGCAAAGTGCTCAACATTTGAAAGCACTGATTAAATCTGGGCGGAGGTGGAGAGAGATACAAATAAGAATACAATTTACTTAAAATATTTTCTTTGCAGGGGAAAAAAAATCTTTGCTATCTTTACTTTTCCTTTTAAACAGGGACACCAACTTCTGCTGAGAATGCAGTGAAGAAGAAGCCCACATATTTTTCACAGTGAAAATGTATACTTCATCATGATGGTGCAATTTGGAAGCAAATATATCAGTATTACTGTAAAACCTATACTGGTCTTGTTTTAAAAAGAACATTCGTAGCTTTATTTTTCACTGCACTCGTAACAGAATGTAGAGGCCTATCGGTAGCAGTTAGATTTCAAATAGGCTTTCACGTATGCAAACATGTCTTTCCTGCTAGTGTACTTCCTTGTAGAATAGGGACACTGTTCTGCGCTAAAGACAGTTAAGGTTGAAACAGGAAAACTTATCCTTGCTGCTAGGCAGAAGTCCAGTTTCTAAAATAAATAGCTGTATGCTTATTTCACTTGCCCTGAAGGGATTTATTAAGTTGAAACATGCAACTGCTGCATACTGAGTATTCTCCCACATTTAGCTGTTAAAGAAATGTTTCCAGCAAAAAAAACAAAAAACAAAAAAAACTAATGCTTTTTTTTAATCTAAAGCTTCATTGAAACAAACAAGGTTTTGTGAACCTAACTTGCTTCTTGATAGCAAGCAAGATGTTAATTAGGTTAGTGGTATATTCTTGGCTCCAATAAATTGCTTGAAAAAACTGTAATGATTCTGATACGCCAAGTAATTATATTTTAATTGGATATGCTACATTTATCTTTTGCTAAATCTGTTTTTATTTGTCCTAAATAAGTGTTCAAAGAAAGGCAAAATGGAGTTACTACTTCATATGCAAAATTATGAGACTGGTAAGGAAACTAGAAAAATAATTTATAAAGAATGGTTGATTGCTATGAAGACAAGCATACTAAGAACAGCAGACTGTTCTATTTTCTTTAAATGTTCATCTACATTAGCTATGTGATAATAATAATGCGATGTTCTGGATTAAAAGTAGTGAGACTGTTTTTAAATGTTTATCTGATCTTCGGCCTGCCTTTGACGGTATTTGTTTTACTTATTGCTCAAGAAGGTTGAAATTGGATTCAGTGTTTTAAAGAAAGCATGCCTGTACATCTGACAGATGTTGCTAAAGTTGAATCATGATTGTATGAACCTGTAGCTCCAGCCTGGCATTTTGTATTGTTAGGTTCACAGTGGCTGTTCTTCATATAAGGCAATACATGCTTGTCCCATTTTTCTCCACCTTTTTTTTTTTTTTTACATAACCACAATCTGGAATGTACATCAGAACCTTTTATTTATAGTCACGTTGTTCTGGGAATTGCATAAGAAAGAAAGAAATATGGACTAGGGTGATCATAAATGTATGACTGAGAAAGCATCTGAGGCAATTTTGATGCACTCCAAGCAAGCATTTTTAGGCTGTCTTTTCCCACCGTAGCATTTTCCATGGGGAAATGTGAAATTGACAACCTGTAGTTAGAACCGCTTTCAGTATGTTTTCATTTTCCCCCTTGTAAAGGTAAAAAAAAAATGAAAATGCATATAAAGATACACCATTTCTTTTAAACACGGTGTTCAGTTTACTGTTTGGTCTCCAATTACATATGTTTGTGCAAGTTCTAATGCTAGGGTTGCCCTCCTAAAAAAAGAAACTGTAGTCGTGTATCAGTCTTCTCTGTTGACCAGTTGAGGTAGGACAAAAGCAAATGGTTAAGCCTCAAAATGATAAAAGGCTGGGAGCCACTTGGTGGTAATTGAAGATTCTCTCAAATCAACCAAGTCCAGGTGATTTTATGGACATGTCCATTTTGTTTTCTTGGCAATAAAACAAAATAAATTTGCCAAATATTTCTTCTGGATTTTTTTTTTTGTCTAGCTTTCACCCCTGGTATTCCTCCAAGTACTAACCAGGCCAAACCCTGTTTAGTTTTAAACCCAGCCAAGGTTAGCCAAGTGCTGTCACTACTGATATTGCTGAAGATTAAGACATTTAGATAGAAACTTAGTGTTTACATTACAGTATTGAAGGCAAAAAGGTGTTTTGGGGGATATATTGAGGTAATCATTTAGTATCTGTCAACAGCTCCTTAAAACAGCTGCATTTTTTCCCAGGATTATGTGATTGCCTTCCTAGGTACATTATTCCCTTTGAATCTGAAGCATGTTTAGCCTACTGATTATGTTATGTTCTAATCAAATACAATAGTTGAAAAAGGGAATGGATCACTAAGATTAATATCTTATTTTTCCAAGAATACATAATACATATTTTTCCACCTGTATTAATTTGGAGATATTAGCAATTTTCCCCAATTCGTTGCCCTTCAGGAATGTTGGCTGGTTAGGAATTATGACAGTTGAAATCTAGAAGGACTGGGAATGGGGAGTGGAGGAGGGGTAGGCGTGTCTGGATCTATCTATGTTCTATTAATCAAATGAAGGTTTGGCTCTGGTTAGTACTTGAATGGGAGATCACTAAAAACTTCTAGGGCTACAGGTTGGATTGAGAAATTAAAAAAAGAAATCCTAGAAGGTGGAGATCAACCCTGAAAACTACATGCATCTGCCCATGGATTCATCAGCCGTGACTCAAAGGGGACTTTATACTAAATATCATGTGATAGAGTGAATAATATATGGTGGGTGGATATATGCCTGCTGAATAAAGAGAGGCCCAGATAAATTGTATCATCACTAGTTATGTTACTGAGTCCTTCATCTTCAAAGATTTCTCACTTTAAAAGCACCTATTTAAAAACCCAGGCCTTTGTTACAAACAAATTTGGCATACCCAAACATGTTTTTTTATTTTATTTTATAACATTTGTTGCTGTGTTCCAGATGAGATTGCCTCAACTTGGCAAACATTGGAATTTTCATCAGTTACTGTTCAGATGATAGCAACACAAACTGACTCATATCTTGATACTTTAAACTGTATGCATGCTTTACTTAGGTAGGAACTAGGTATAAAACCACAAAGATGGGAACTCATTGTGGTATTGTGGTGTAAGAGGTTACATTAATGGTTGATGTCCTAATTTTGTATTCTTGTTCCTCTTGCATCATATTGAAGTTTTTCCAACTGCAAAATCCGATACTAATATTCTTGATTAACTTCATTATATACTTCTACAGCAGAAGATGGGACTAATGCATGAATTGCAGGACTCCATACTATCTGCCTTATATACCAATATCTTTGCTATTCTTTTAAAAGTTTACAGGACATGATTGGGAGGTAATCAAAGAGTTCCCCTCCTGCCTCCCATCTTCCTCCTCCATATCTTGAACTTGGGGGAAGGATATTATTAAATAAAGAGATTTGGCTACTTCTGAAAAAAGAATTCGGTGTTTCAGTCAGTATTTACATTGGCTTTCAAAAACATATATTGCTGTGTTCATTTATAGTAAGTTCAAAAGGATTGTAGTAAATGCGGTGTACGCAGATATTATTTTCATTTTTCTCGGAGGAATTGTAGACATAATTGGAACTATGATTTCAAACGGATGGCTTCCCATTTTGAATGTCACAATGAGTGTAAAATCTTTATTTAAATTGATACATTATGGTTAAAGCAAGAATGTAAAACAAATTGCAGCCAGGTTATGTTTTATTTTCCCTCCATATGTCTGAATTATTTTAAAATAACTTTAAGCAAAAAAACCAACAATTTTATTTTTCTTTTAACAGAATATTCATTGAAGTTTTTTGCTTTATATAAAGCAAATGTTTATTAGTACCATTGGGCTCCCTTTTTACCAAGCCTACCCACACAATTGTAAGGTTTAATTAAAGTCTTATATGCTTTTTGTGCCCTGATTAAATGAAAATAGTATAAGATCCTGATATCTCTTTAAGAAACAGCTGTTACCGTATTTCCTTATTTGCTGACACTCTTCTATCTTCAAGGGAATAAAGTACTAAATTAGTACTGTAACCTTGATTAGTCAGGCTGTTATTAGCACAATTATTTGTGTGTTCTTTGTAGAGTTCACAGTTCAGGATCTTGTGTACAAGTTCTTAAAAAAAAACCTTTAACTTAAAAACTGTGTTATACCATGCTGTGGTAAATCTGAAGTACTTTGTTGTGGAGCTGGTCACAGTTCTTATATAAGCATAGTCATCAAACTGGATTGATTTACTCATGTAGGTAATGTGTGGCCATGGAAGTGTCTGTTCAGCTTGTTGTGCCTCATGGGAGTTCGGGAGTGGGGGTGAGTTAGTTGGCAAAAGATATAATTTACTGCATGTCAAAAGGGATTTGTACATACGTATTTTTAGAGAAAGCCCACTGCTGCAAATTTTACGGAGAAGCACATGAACAAATATGCAAACATTCTTCATACAGTGACAGGCAGTGGATTTGTTTTCCTCTTTTGGGATACCCACATCAGACAACTAGCATCTTGTAACGCAGCAGATTAAAACAGCTTCTTTCAGCTTTTGGAGAAGTTAAAGTTTTGTGTGAGACCATTTTGTGCTTTCCGATAAAAAGATGCGAGAGCCAAACCATACATTCTGAAATAATGTGAGATAGCCCTTTCGTACCATATCATGCCAGAATGAACTTAACATTTGCAGCTAACTCATGTTGAGTTAAATCTCCGAGCCATCAAGACAGTTTCGTGTGTCTTCCAAGATCTCATCCAGAGCTACATAACATTTTTTGAAATTTAGACGTGAACTAAAATGAACAGAATTAGGAGTCCTCTGAGTGAAATAGTGTTTTTGGTCTTCTCTTATTGGAAAAAAACAATTTCCCTTTTTAAATGTTAAGGCAGGGAATGAAAGTAGAAAAAAATAAAATTTTATACCTGTTTTTACTACATGCTGTAATGTACTAAGCTAACCAAATGCTATTCGAGGATACCCAGTTTTATGAAAATGATATGTTATAAACACAAGACCACATTATCTAAAAAGTAAACCTACTTTTATTTAGACGTTGATCTAATTCCTTTATTCTTTATCTGCATTTCCAGTGTGTACCAATGGTATTTAGTTGGTCATTTTTATAGCTAAATGTATTTTGCTTAGACCACAAGGCAATACAATTAGAAGGGCTGACCTCCTAAATTTGATTCTTATATTTCAGGAGTATTTTCTTATTTGTTCATTTGTTTCTATCCCTGTGTCTTTTCTGTGATACTTGATGCATGATACCATGTATGGAACTCTTGAGTGGCAGTTGGGTTAGGATCATTGGTACATTCTTGGTACATTTATTAATGGCTTTCACAGACATTGTTATAAGATATATTGAGATGAAAAATCTGATACTGCACTGACTTGATGCCAGCCTCTCAGTAATTATGCTGACTGAATGACTAACTCAAAAACGTTTCAAGCTTTTCCTTAATGTTCTGATACATCCAAAATTAAACTGATTTTTTAAAACTTATATGTGGGGGTTTTATTATGTTTTTCTACAAAAGGACAAAGCAGTGACTAGAAAGTGCTGTAAGACTGAAGGGAATTGGCTTCCTTGCACTGCTGCACAGTAGCATGGTACTATCTGTTGGTAATAGACAGAATGAGTTCTGATGCCATATTAGATTAATATGAGTTCTTCACCAGTGCATGATATCTTAGCAATAATAAGCTGAATTCTTAATAAAAATAACTACACATTAAAAAACAGTTACATTAGGTTACCACATTGTATTTCTAACACAACTATTTTATAAGTTTTTGGAGGAGGAATTCAACCTTGAAATAACACTTTTTAAACTGGAGCATACTGATCACAATTCAGTCCTGTCAATTTTGCTAAAAGAAATAAATAAACTGTTACCGAGTTATTTTCCAGTTATGGATTTCTTTTTCAGTACTGGAATTTCATTCAGTTACGTTGCCATTATGGGATGTATAGTGACGTTTTACCCCTTTGCGGAGCTGGGGTGGGCGTGGCCTGTGCATGACGCATCTGGCCCGTGGGCCGCCAGTTTGACACCCCTGCTTAAAGTTCAATGATAGAAAAGCTTTGCTTCAAATTTTGCTTTATATTTTACTTTTTGTTTTCTCTCTCATTGTAAATGTTAAGTATACATATTTTTTCAAATAACTGTGATACTGAAATGAGGATAATTATTTAGTAAATATAGTAAATTCTTTTCAACATTTCAGTTTTCAAATAACATACAGGATTGTTGTAGCTTTAAATTTTACCTGCCACTCTTCATTCTTTTGGAAATGAGTATGGAAGATGAGCTGGCTTTGAACTTGAAATATAAAGTGGTATCTGGAACATGTCTGCTACTTAATTTTGATGTCTTAGTTATAGAAGAGTTACCAGACTGAACTAGATGATTAAATCAAAAATCACTTTTTGTTCATGTCTATGTTGGTATCGTTTCACAGAACTGTAATGTGCATAGATGTTACATGATTTGAAATCTTCAAAAAAAGTTCTGTAATTGTGAAACTGACACATAGTATTCAAATGTGATACAGCAGAGTTTATTTTGATCTTTGAAAGTCTATAGATTTCTGTTTCAGAGATGCTTTAAGCAATGTTTTCTTTTTGATGGACTTTTTACTCCTTCCATTTAATCGTGTCCAATTCTTGGAGACTACTTGGACAAGTCACTGCAGTTTACTTGGCAAGGTTTTTCAGAAATGGTTTGCCATTACCTCCTTCCTAAGGCAGAGAGAAAGTGACTGGCCCAAGGTCACCCAGCTGGCCTTGGGCCTAAGGCAGGATTAGAACTCATGGTTTCCTAGTTTCTAGTCTGATACCTTAACCACTGCTTCGAGCTAGTTTTTATTAGTAGTGCTATGCATTAATAAATATAGTGAAACAAAGTAAAGCTAGAAATCAAAAAGTGGATCAATACAAGAGCTTAATATTAATTAAGAGCGCAATATTAATTAATCCATTTATGTTCCATTTTTCCTTCAGACGTTTTCTTCCTACTCTCAAGTGAGAAATAGATTATAATTAGATATTTGACTGGATCAAAGCCATCCATTGAACTTTATGGTGCTGCATTAATTTGAGCTTTACATAGTTGTAGACTTAGACTGAACTGTAGCTTATGTTAAAATAGGACTTTGGATATTATAAGAGAATTATTGGATATACATGTTCCAGATTTACAGAGAATATATGATGGTGATAAATTAGTTAGTCATTTCAGTGAAATGTTTATGTAAATTATAATATAATTCTATCTATCCTAAATGCTTAGTAATCTTGTTACCTGAAATACCAGCCAATTTGGAATACCAATATTTCTAAGAAATAGCATTCTTGTACTTTTTTGTGCAGTATCCTGAAATTATTGATAGTTACCGTTTATAGGACATTGTATAGTACATTACCTAATTATAAAGTACACAGTAAATGTCCTGTAGTGCTATCTTACAGGATTAATATTTATTTTAGAAATAATAAATTTTTGGAACTTTGGATATTAAAGGACACTTTTTTACTTACTATCCACAAATTATTTGTTGTAATATTTAAAAATGTTTCTGACCTTTTAATGATTTTTATCTTGACGTATTTTACTATTCTATTGATGTTTATTAGGACTTGGGAATGAATTTTAATTACATATTCCTATATTAATAATTGTGTTAACTATAATTCCTTATAAAATTATTTTCACTTAAGTTTGAAGTCCATAGCTTTTAATTAAATTGTAGAGAATCAAACTGATTACATTTAGTATACAGCACTTTCAATCTGCATTTCCAATTGCATTTGCATTACAGCAGTATAATGAAATATAGAGCAGAAAACCCTCAGAATAGCTATTTATAGCAATAGCACTTAGCACTTAGACTTATATACCGCTTCATAGTGCTTTACAGCCCTCTCTAAGCGGTTCACAGAGTCAGCATATTGCCCCCAACAATCTGGGTCCTCATTTTACCCACCTCGGAAGGATGGAAGGCTGAGTCCACCTTGAGCCTGGTGAGATTTGAACTGCCGAACTGCAGCTAGCAATCAGCTGAAGTAGCCTGCAGTACTGCACTCTAACCACTGCGCCACCTCGGCTCTTATATGTTGACAACAGGACCATCCTTATTGAAACATAAGAATTATATCTTCTAGTATAAGTTGTCACTTGGCATCTAAAACTCTATGATTCAGCCAAGGAATTGTTGCTGGAAAGAATCATAGAAAACAATTGTAATGTGCTTTTGTATCTATTTCTCAATGGAATGGATACCAAATAAGGGTAAGCAAGGTTCATGTCAACAGAAGCAATGTTTAATATTCCAATATAGGGTCACTTTTTATTTCACTTGATTTGGCTTTATTGCTGGCAGACTAAATTGTAGGCTGATGAGTTTCTTGTAATATATGAATAATAATTTCTTGAAACATGCAAGCTATTATGTTTTGAAATTATATTTTACTTTGTTGAAATTGTGTATGGTACTTTGAATAATTTTTGACATGGGAGATGGGCCAGAGTTCTAAAGGATTGTTCAGGTATATGTACAGTTTTAGCAAATTCTGCAATATGTGGCATTTTTAGACATTTACTAAGCCATTAATAACTTTCTAGTTAATTTCTGCTTCAAGTTCTTATATTTAGAAGTGATTAGTACATTGAAAAAAATAATTGAAAATGCTCTTTTGCTTAGCTTAGCTCCCGCTTTAAACTGTTCTTTGTGTTTATTTGCAGGATCGTACAAGAACTTTTGACATGCATTCACTGGAGAATTCATTAATCGACATAATGAGAGCTGAAAGTGATTCTCTGAAAGGTAACCTTGGATTACTATTTTTTGGGATTAAATAATTGGAGTAATATAGTTGTGCACGGTAGAAAGTTCTTCAATTTATAGTAGAGTTAAAGCATTTACCACCCATGTGTCCTTCACCAATTCTCTCAGTCTTTCATCATAAGCAATTAAATCAAAGCTACCATTGAAATAATTCCTTTTTCATGTATGTGCATGAATAGACTCACGCTTAAACCATTTGTTTCAAACAGACCCTTTTCTAACCATATCCTCACTATGCTTATTGTCTGTTGGATCCCCAAATGGCCCAGTCACTTTTCCTGTACTCTCTCAGCTCATTCTCACCTATCTGTTCATGCTCTCTGAAGGATTATGAGAGGTTCTGAATGTTGTTCAGGTCATTAATTGGTATTAATATTGAAAAAAAATGAAAGAAGTGAAAGAAATAAGACTAAAAGTGGCATGAGTACAGGGTGAGAAAGCATGAGTCCTGCATGCAAAAGGTTTAGAAGACAGATTAATCTCTCAAATGAATAAACAGGAAGTGGACATAAGGAAAGAGAATATAGAAGCTACTATAAAATTTCAGTGCAATAAAAGTGTGTGGAACTAAGGGAAAGTATGAAAAAGCATGCTTGCTGAAACGATGAAGTGAAAAAGTCCAAAACAGAGCCATGAATGTGCTTAAAATAAGGGAGATACAGTATAGAGATTATAGAGCTATCTCAAAGAGTAGGATTGAATTTAATACTATAAATGTTAGTGCCCCAAAATTATGAAAATATATTTCCTAATATAAATATTAGGATAATTATTAAGGCTGCAGGTAATATTCAAATGTGAATGTAGTTTACTTACTGAATAGCTTAAAAGTTTCATCTGTATGCAATGTTTGAGAGAATATAGTTATTGTTCCCATCTATAAAAGGATAGGTAACAAAAGAGAATTAAAAAAAAACCTTATAGGGGATTATTTTGTTAAGAGTTGCTTGATTGGAAGGATACAAGAGGTGACTAACAAACCACAATTTGAGAGGTATTACATCTTATGCTGGTTGGAACTATACAAACCAGATATTTGCTTTTCAACAGTTATTGAGAAAGGCATGATGGTGAGAAAAACATATATTTTTGTAGAGAGAAAGCAAGTATGGTGAATAGATTTGAACAATGGGATGTCTTGTGAGAATGTAGGGTTGAAGATTGATCACTGATAAGAATGGTATATAGTAGAAGGAAAATGCATATGAATAAATTGGATACTTAATAAATGGTTCTTAATAAATGGTACAATATTAAGCAGGATGTCAAATAAGGATGTGTGATATCCCCTTGATTGTTTAATTTATTTATGAATAAATGTGTAAAGATACTGACAGTGTTAAAGGTATGTTAGTTGGGGACCTAACTTTATGGGTAGTCTTATGCTGTTATGCTGCCTAAGAAACCAAATAAATTGCAATAAATAATAGATAATAGATATATCATATGAGGCTGGAAGGAGTATGCATCTGGAAATTAAGGTATCAAAGACAAACATAGTTGTATTTGAGAGGGAAAATAGAAAGAATTATATCAAATTTTATCTAAGTGGCCAAAGATTAGAGCATGTAGATGAATTTGTATAACTTGGTAGAATAGTTTGCAAAGATGGGGAAATGATTGGAGAAATGTTAAGACATTAAGAGGCTAGTAGAAGGATGGTAAATAATACGTGGTTTGTTGCGAAGAATAAACATTTGTGAAAAGAAGTAAAGAAAATGAGCATTGGGTATTTCAGGAGAAATTTAAAAGAAAGTTGAGTGCAGAGGAACTGCAAAAGGAATGTAAAAGTAAGTTAAATGCAGTGGAAATGCAGTACTTTAGCAGTATATGCGGTAAACCCAAAGTGACAGGGCCAGGGATGAATTTATGATGAATGACTGAGGATTAAATCCAAAAGGAAATTGCCAGTACAAAAGTAGTCTGTTGAGGTGGTTTGATTAAAATGACTGAGGACCAAGTTGCAAAAGAGATAGCTAAAGAATGGTTGGATAAGTTGAGAGAGAGAAGACTGAGAAAACCATGCTTTGTTACGGTTAGAACATAGAATATAGAAGCATAAGACTGGAAGGGACCTCGAAGGTCTTCTAGTCCAACCCCCCCTGCCCAAGGCAGGAGTCCTTATATTATCCCAGACAAACAGTTGTCCAATCTTTTCTTGAACTCTGTCTGTCTTGGGGGAAAAAAGACAGGAGGGATTGTGTATAAAAAGGGGGAATTACACTGTATGTACAGTTGATATGTAGGAGTTAAATGATCCTAAGTTACATGATATGTGATCCTTAGTTATACATGTGGGAGTTGATATGATCCTAGGAAAAGAGAGGCATGAACTTTGAAGAGCACAAAGCAATGTTTGAAGAGATGTATGGATGTGTGGGAGCAAGGATGTTTTGCAAGAACAGAAAGATATGGAGTCATTATATGTAGTGAATGATGTTTCTGTTAACCAGATTTAGCTATGTTTTCTCTTTCTTATCTCATATATTTTAAGTTCTTTTCTGCACTTTGCATAATACTGCTAATCTCAAAGGGACTAATGGGATAAGGGTATGTAATTTTAAAACAATTGCTTCTTCCTTTTATTTGATAGTTTGTCCTTACTGCAGTTTTTCCCCCCTTCCATTTACCTCAAGAGGAAGCTAAGCATTTGTTTATCCCTAATGCCGTCCTTGAAATAAATGCAATTGTGAAGTTTGAGATTTCCAATGAAGACAAGAGATTTAAAACTGAAGTTGATATGGAAAATTCTATCAGTTGGCATATTTTTCTCCAATAATAATTACACAGTATTGGGCAATTGCTCTCATCTGGTACAGAATTATTATGAGAAAGCAAGAAAATTTGTTTGATTATATGGGAAGTAATTAAGGATTACTTAACTATGAAAAAAGAGAGATAGTTACAGTCTAAAATTAAGCAGTCAAGGCTTGGATGAATGTTTAGGCTGATGTAAAATTACTGTACACTATGACTCCTCTCTATTCTGGGAGTCATCTGAAGTACAACATGATGCAGAATCTGTCACTAAATGGAATAGGAATGCATAAAACCCACATGATCCTTTCTTTAAATAATTTGTTTTCCATGCCTGCTGGCATTTTGAGAAGTGTAGTTCCCATATGCTATAATATTTGGCTGTACTAACAACCCCCTATGAAATTTTACATCTCTGGTCACGTTAAGTGCTCCAACCCTTCCAGGCAGCACCCAAATCTCCGAGTGGCTTGAGACTTGAGTAACTAATACTATGCTGTTAGAAGGATGTCTGAGAAAATAACTACAGACCCCTCACATCCTGGACATTAACTATTTCAACTCCTCCTCTTGGGATGCCGCAATAGGGCATTGTATGCCAAACCAACTAGACACAAGGACAGTTTTTTCCCCCTCGTGCCATCACTCTGTTGAACACCTAATCCTCACAGTACTGTCTTATGTCTAAGTATATTCACCCATGTTGTACGGCTGTAATGTTATTACTATCCTTCTCCTCTCCTCCACTACTCTGTCTTATTAGTATCATTATTATGATTATTATTACTCTGTTGCTTTTCATGTACACTGAGAGCTTCTGCACTGGAGACAAATTCCTTGTGTGTCCAGTCACACTTGGCCAATAAAGAATTCTATTCTATTTTATTCTAAATGTTGAATGGAGCTCACAGAAGTGAGAACATGAATAGCCAACTCTACAGAAGTGGGTTCCTCCCGGTTCGGACCTGTTCAATAGAACCGGTAGTAACTTGGCGGCCTGGGTCGCTAGAACCGGCAGTGACTCAGGCCTGCCACGCCACCAAACTGGTTCTTTTGTTTTCTTCTTAG
>QLTV01004086.1:5161601-5195442 GCA_003457575.1 Thermophis baileyi
TGTTTCTCTCCTCTCAAATCTTTGGCAGTTAATGTGCATCTTTTTTTTCTCAACACGTTTCTTGTGACCCTGTTGACTATTTGCAACAAAACTTTTGATGGTTCTGTAATCTCACCCCAATATCTTAGCAATTTCAAGAGTGCTGCATCCCTCTGAAATACTTATTACAATTTTTTACTTTTCAGAGTCAGTTAAATCTCTTTTTTAGCCTATGTTGCCTGAGGAAAAGAAGCTGCCTAATAATTATGCACACCTTGATATAGGGTGTTGATCTCCTTAGGCCACACCCTCTCTCATTACACAAATACACATCACCTGATATGCTTATATCCACTAAGCATTCAGTTTATACAGCTTGCAGGTGGAAAATATACATGACAATGATGATATGGTCAAAATACTCACTTGCCTAATAATTGTGCACACGGTGTATTATATTCACAATATTCTTCATGGTTGACATATGCTGGCCATCAAAAATTCTATAATAAATATTGATGGATTGTGGTGACAACAGAGAAGCATCTTAATTTATTTTAGCTTTCTTATAATAGCTGTTGTCTTTAAGGATATAAAGAGGATGGAACAGCATTAAGAGCTAAACAACAACTAAATAAATAGACATAAACAATGGATGAATGGAATTAGATGTCCAGAGCTCTCCCACCTCTCACCCGTACCTTTACTCTGCCTCATTTCAGAGAGGCAGAGACCATGTACAGAGAAATGGATTGTGATTCCTTTTCTTGCACAAAGACAAAGGTTAAAAGAAAAAAGTTAAAAGCATGCTTAAATTAAGGTTGGCTCCTGATGACTTCATGAGTACAACTGCAGCTTTCTTGGCAACAGTGCATACTTTTTTTTTCTTTTGAGATATCTTTAGCTGCGGTGGCGCAGTGGTTAGAGTGCAGTACTGCAGGCTACTTCTGCTGATCACTGGCTGCCAGCAGTGTGGCAGATCGAATCTCACCAGGCTCAAGGTTGACTCAGCCTTCCATCCTTCCAAAGTCAGTAAAATGAGGACCCAGATTGTTTGGGGCAATATGCTGAGTCTGTAAACTGCTTAGAGAGGGCTGTAAAAGCACTATGAAGCGGTATATAAGTCTAAGTGCTATTGCTATTGCTATTTAGCGCTGATACTCCCTGATAGTCTTCCTTCTGAGCCTTTCTAATCCTTCTTAGCACATGAAACTATCCAGGCAGATTGATATATGCTTGTCTGTGCCTGAAGAAATAGAGGCTATCTTTGTGTATTCAGCGAAGCCTAGAATGATTCATGTCAGCTATTGAATCTTTGGAACATGATGAAGACCATGAGGAGGGAACCTGGTCTCTGACATTTTGTTCACAGAAAAGTTGTCTCAGGAGGCAATCTGGCCTCTAGAGGAATTTCAGAAATAAATTCAATGCTTAAGCAAGAATACATTGAAGATATTAATATTAAGCAATTAGCTTAAGACTGAAACTATTCTCATATAACTAATACTTTTATGTGAATTGCAGTGTTTTTCTTTCATCTTACACTGCAGTCTGGATGAGAAGATAAATAATATTATGCATGGAACACTGACATCCTAAATGGCAGTCCTAGATTTTTTTCCCTTTTCATTTCCCATGCTTTAAGCTTTCTAACTAATAGCATGTTGGTAATTTCAATCGTAATATATAAACATTACTGCATTGAAATCGGCATTAAAATTCAGGTAGTTCTTGACTTATGATCACAATTGAGCCCAAAATTTCCATTGCTAAGTGAGACATTTGTTAAGTGAGTTTTACCTCATTTTATGGCCTTTCTTGCCACAGTTGTTAAATGAAACACTGCAGTTGTTAAGTTAGTAATAGCAATATCATTTAGACTTACGTACAGTTTCACAGTGCTTTACAGCCCTCTCTAAGCGGTTTACGGAGTCAGCATATTGCCCCCAACAATCTGGGTCCTCATTTTACCGACCTCAGAAGGATGGAAGGCTGAGTCAACCTTGAGCCGCTCAGAATCGAACTCCTGGAGTGAGCAGTGAATTAGCCCTGCAGTGCTGTATTCTAACCACTGAGCCACCACAGCTCCTCTAACCCGGTTGTTAAGTGAATCTTGCTTATTACAAGTGTGTAAAAGTGATTACATGACCCCAGAACAATGCAACCGGCTTAAATATGAGCCTGTTGCCAAGCATACAAATTTTGATCATATGACCATAGGGATGCTGCAACAGTTGTAATTGTGAAAAATGGTAATAAGTCACATTTTTCAGTGCTGTTGTAACTTCGAACGGTCACTAAACAAATGGTTGTAAATTGAGGACTATCTCCAATACCATGTAACAAGTTGTATAACATTACAATAAAAGGGAAAAAAGAAATAAAATCAGCACATGGCTTGTTCTAATATGATTATTATTGCATACCGTCCCACTTGTTTGAAAGAAACATTGATGGTATTACTATCAGTTTTCTCCTGTGGCCATATTTGGTTCCCAAAATTAAGGAAACCATATTTTTTTCTCTCTTTTAGATGAAAGGTAGAAGAAATCCTCAAGGCGAATAATTTTCAATGGCAAATGGCAAATAATCTTTACTGTTTCAGGGTTTATTAGATTCCTGCAGACCGGAAGTGAATGATGGTAGTGGTAGTGATATAATAATGACCTAGAAAATGCTTCTAAAATATCTGCTACTTTCTGTTTACTTTATTGATGAATTTTGTGATCAGCAGGGTTGCTACCTGTCAGCTGTATATGAAGAATTGATGGGAACAGATGAGCATATTCTAATTCTTACCCTAAGGACTACATGAATTATGGAATGCTGTTGAATTTTTGCACATTGTTCTAGCCCTGGCTTTAAAGATAGTAAATTTTGGGAATTGTTTCAAACCTTCCTAGTCTGTAATCATGGCAACCCTCCTAGTCTGTAATCATGGTAACAGAATGGTAATAACCCAGACTTGAAGGATGGAAAAAATAAAATTGAGGGCTTGACAGGAAACACAGGGTCCTGTTCTGATCTCATTTTTAATCAGAAGTGTTAGACTGGCGCTATGAGTTCTTATGGTTGATGTTCTTATACTGTATTTTAAAAAGTCTGCATGTTCTACTTTTTCTCTTTGAGCTAGTTTTTCAAATATATAAATATATCCAGTGAATTAATCAAAGGTTGGAGAAAATAGGAAAAAAATACTCATATGCTCACTGCAGTGAAACTCTTGAGAATAAATGCTCCCATAACCAAATAAAAAACTCATTAGTGAAGTATGCAGAAGAAAGAGCTCAACCTAGGCTGTATTTTATGGTAGCTTTTAAAAAATAATAAGGCCTTCAGTTTAATACTCATATGATATAAGACCTAGTATTTTTAGTATCATAAACTCAGAATGCCAGAAATCTGTTGATCTTGCTAGACAAATTTCAATTCAGGATAATTTATATAGATTGTATGAACAATTTTAAATATTCTGAGTATTGTAAGTGAGCCAGTTTCTTGGTTTTTTTTAATATATATATTATGTGGTCTACTTCGTTAAATACTGCTGTTTTCAAATAGTTGTCCACAAACCCTTGCCAATTGTTATAATTGTATTTTTGTTTATCATCTTTCTGACTACTGTCTCATGTTTGTCTTGAGCAGCTGTCATTTTCAGTACGGGTATTTATATCTACAAGAGTGCAGAATCTTCCTCTAGAAACTTGATTGCATTTCCTTTATGAGATATTTGACTTTCAAAGATTGAACCTGACAGGGAGAGATCTGCTTTACCTCCTCCAAATTCAGCTTATTTGACATGACAATTTGAACATTATCATCATGATAAACCAACCCTGACTTTCTTGTTTCTGTGGAACAAAGTTCTTTGTATAATGGCTTTGAAATTAGTTGCATGAATGGAACGTAAGGAAAAAATTAATTTGAGCAAGCTATGATAAGAGTAAAAAATTTAAGAAGAAATATCAAGGGAAACTTAAGATAATAGTAAAGATAGGCCATTAGTTTGTACCAATAATTTATCTTGCCTATACCATCCTAAGTTTCCCTTGATGGCCACTTATATTCCTCCAGAAAACCTTCAGATAAGACAATATACATGCTACGTTTCCCCTTTCTGACTGACGTTAGGTGCTACACAGCCTTGGAACATGACTCCCCCCCCCAAATCATTCTTGCTAACAAATAAAATAAGATTCTGTGTCATGTTTATTTAAAGTTACTTAAGCTAATAGCCAGACCCATATCATGTGGTAGTGAATTGATATTTCCACTGATTTGCACAATCCAACTCAAGTATCCTTTACTGTAGCTATGCATTTGGGATTAAGCTTTCAGCTTTAGAAATCTTTGATATTGACAAGCAGGAGGTAATGGTATATGGAAATGACCTTGGGAGACAGAAGGAAGACCACAGCCTAGGCATCAGTGCCAAGGCATCGGTCGGATAACCAACCATTTAGTCCTCAGTTGGGGGGAAAGCATGGGAAGCATTTCATAAGGGACCCACCCTAGTTTTGGGGAAGTTAAAAAGAGATCAGGGGATAAATGCTTACAGTCTTGTAAGATTCTGTTAATGTAACCTTACAGTAAAGATAATGCTGATTGGGCTTCTTGTCTGGACTACCTTGAAGGGCTAACCACAACCAAAATTAAAATTATAATGTAAATTGTCTCTAAAATGACAAAATATCCAGATTAATGCTGTCAAAACAACAGAATATTAACATTTCCTTTTAGATTAAATGAAATGTATACTTGGTGGTTGCTTTGTCTTTTTTATGGAATAGAACATTTATAGGGTAGCAAAGATAATAATCATTTTAAAGGTGTATACCACCAAGTATACATTAGACAGCTGGGATAGCTTGGTAAAAATATCATCCATGCCATATCACCTACCCCATATTTAACAATTAAGGTAAGTAATGTATATATGAGAGCCAGTTTGGTATAGTAGTTAGAAAATCAGAAGACTGTGAGTTCTAGGCCTGCCTTAGGCATGAAAGCCAGCTTGGTGATTTTAGGCCAGTCACTCCCTCAGTCTCTCTTACCTTACAGGTTGTTGTTGGGAAGAAAATACTGTAGTAGGAGAAAAGAACACTAGGTATATTTGCTGCCTTTTGATGGTACATTAAGTGACATGGTATCTCCCTTGAAGCATCCGGCAACATATTGAGATGCCAGTGCTTGGTTTTCTCTGAACCTCTCTCTGCTGCATAGAGAAGAACTGTTTTGATGGTGGCATGATAATGAAGTTTGTGAGAATTCCAGGGTATCTTGGGCTTACCAGCTTTTGTATTTGAAATTGTAAAATTCTGACTAGAAGTTTAGCTGGGTGATATCAAGTGCTATGTATAGCAAGCTGTAGCACCTTATGCCACTTCCTGTATGACTACCTATTGCCGTAGATTCTTTTTTATTTGTACTTTGTTAAATTTCTAAAATAATAAAATATTAAAAAAGAAAAAAAGGAAAGAAAAATAGTGTAGGGGCAAAGGGCAAGGGATAAAGGGGAAAATGGGGAAAAGAAAATAAATACTTGACTTTCTTTCAACAGTTACAAATATAAAATACATAAACCTTTTGATCGGAAGCCTAATAGTATTAATGTGATTTCTACTATTGGAGACAATATAATTTGTCAAACTGCTTAATTAGATTATTAATGATAGATATCCAATTGTTTGAAATAAAAAAAAACATCTTGAATACCTGCATTGCCCTTGAATTTACTATTTTAAAGATACTTTGCACCTTAGAAAATGAGATACATCAAGAACATTGAGCAATAAATTGAGTGAAATCCGATTTTGGACCAGTAAAAGTGATAATTACCAGTTTTGAACATTTTCTAAAAGTTGAAGATCCCAGTTGCAGTTGAAGTACCAATTGCTCTTATTGTGTCAAAATCTTTGTTTTAGAAATGTTACCCCATTCTGAATTAACCTGTAGAAGAGCAGTGTAGTGGTGAACAAAGGAAGAGAAAGAGATGATCTAAATAAGTTGTGAAATCTAAAGATGGATAGCATAGGGCAGGGGTATCAAACTCGATTTCATTGACGGCCACATCAGGGTTGTGTTTGACCTTGGGTGGGGTCAAAGTGTGGTGGGAGGTGGGGGCGTGGCCAGGGTGGGTGTGGCCAGCTCGACATCACTCGTGTCGGGGGCGTCTGTGGTCCTCGCGAGCTCTGTTTTCGGCCATGATGGCCTCCTGCAACCCTCTGCCAGCGAAAATGGAGCTCAGGAGGGCCGCGTGCTCCGTTTTCGCTGGCTGAGGCACCACGGGCCCGGTCCTTCGCTGTTGGCAGGTTGGCCCCACGGGCCAGATCTAAGTACCCCGTGGGCCGGATCCAGCCCCCAGGCCTTGAGTTTGACACCCCTGGCATAGGGTCTTGAACCTAGATTGGCAAAGGGATCTTGGATCAGTATATATTTTCAAGAGCTTCAGAGACTAAAGAAGTAGCCTGATAGGAAAATGGACATCTTGATTTTATTTGTTAGAAATTGAGATGATGTACTTTTTTCTCAAACCCAATTTTAGTTCATTATTATAACAGCATAATGAATAGATTAGACTAGACTAGACTAGAATAGATAGAATATTTTGATTGTCCAAGTGTGATTAAACACACAAGGAATTTGTGTTTCCACCTTTTTGCACAAATATCATCACAATTTGTGCAATTACGCACAAATTTGTATATTGTGCATAATTGAGCAAATGAAACTATCTTGGTTGATTTTTGAAATCTTAAAGCATTAACATTTGAATACTGTAATATTAAAATATAAGCTGTATTGAACATGGAGTTGTAATTTGTTTTCAAAAAACTAAGCATATCTTGGGCTTTGTCATTGAAGAAAATATAATAAAGTGAAAGTTTATAGAAGAAAACTTTGCCATTATAGTAAACAAAAAGTGATATTCATGATCTTGACTTAGCAACAGTGCCTGAATTCAAAAATAGCATTAGTTTTGCACACCAAAGAAGCTTTTCAGTTGTTTGTCTTAGACACAGGTTTTTCATGTGATGGTGATATGTTCTGAACCAGTAGTAAAAGTAATACATTATGGCACTATATAGTGCCAATTTAAAAAAAAATGATTGAATGATTTAATATTTTTTTGTATTAAAGTCCAAGGAAATAAAATTGTAGAGTTGGAAGTTGCCAATTAGGAAAATGAATCCAACTCCTGGAACAGATAGCTAAAATTATTTTTGATGCCACTTACTGGCTTTCTGGATTTTTGCAGTTTAGATCTGGTAAATTTCTGCAGGGGTAAATTTCTGCAGGGGTAAACCCTTTCCAGATTACTCTATACACTATATGAGGGCACATTACTGCTGTCTAATACTGAAGTAGGGTATTAAACATGAAGCAAAGTGTACTAATTTGTTTAGCTCATGTGAAAGGAACTTAATCCTCACAGTAGTGATCATTCTAGTACAGGGGTATCAAACTTCATTGAGGGCTGTATCAAGGGTTGTGTTTGACCTTGGAGGGCCGGGGGTACTGGTGGGGTGTGGCGGGGTGGGTGTGCTGGAGTGGGCGTGGCCATGGTGGGCATGAACAGACACTAAATGAATGGTTGTAAGTCAGGGATTCCCATTATTTTTGAGTTGTAGCATACACTCATTATCCTTTGACTCACAGAGCTGTTTGGAGATATTTTCAGGTGAGATGAAGGGAATGCTTACCTGGATTTTCTAACTAATCTTTTAAAAATTCCAAAGTGGATTTTGAGTTTGGGATAGTAACTGCTACATTTCACTCTCAAATATTGTTCAACTATAAAACACTCTCAGATTCCTTTCCTTAAGAGAAGTAATAAAATTTCATGGGGGAGAGTGGTATGGCATTACTGTAGTAAATTAATTTTTACTTTTTTTAAGCCTCCTTATGGCTTCAGTTAGTCCTTCTAACTCAGCCTTTCTTGAGGGTTTTGAGTGCATGGGCTGCCTTCTCACAACTCACTGGAGCAATGAAGAATAATGAATTTCTTTAGGGAATACAGTAAATGCCAAGGGTTGGGGATACCATTCAAAAGGTAGATCATACATCTACCATCTTACTATATAACCACCCATTACATTGTGCGACCCTCCCCCTCACGGCCTGTTTTTGGCTGGCAGAGGCACCGTGGGCCGGTCCTTTGATATTTCCAGGCCGGCCCCGCGGGCCAGATCTAAGCAGCCCACAGCCCGCATCCGGCCCACGAGCCTTGAGTTTGACACCCCTGTACTAGTGCAACTTTTGGAAGAGCAGGTTTCACTGAGAAACCAGCCAAAATGTGCAACTAAGTGAGTTCAAATAAGTAGCAGATTATTTGAATGCAGTAAAATTCCTCTCTAGAAATCTTCCATATAATTTGTCCATTATTAAATATATCTCTGTTGTTGATGAATTATAGTAAAGCAAAGCTCTGCAAGAGGGTTTTTTATGAGAATATATTTTATGGGATTAGAATTTTTGCTAAAATTGTTAAAACCTGTTTTCAGGAAACACTGTTTTGAAAATATTGGACATAAATGCAAGTATGCTACTAAGACAAGGAACTTTTTCCTGAAATGTCTGTAATAAAGTTTGAAGACTATCTTTTTACCGTACCTCTTGTAAGCAGTTGAAAAGGTAATCATTCATTCAATCATCCACTAGAGGGGCTTTTCCCCCCTTAAGTGCAGTGGGATGTAATCTGGTTTAATTATAAAAATACAAATATTCACTTTTGTTATGTAAAATGAACAGGTGACTCTTTTCTGCAGTAGCTTTTAACTTGTCAAGTATTCTTCTTGGAAATGCCAGTTCTCATTGTTAGGATGGATCAGTTTTTCCAGTTAATGTCAATTTTGATATGTTTAGTCATAGATCTGTTCCATTCCATTTTTTTAATGGTAATTTCACATTTTGCTTTTAAATTGTACTAGTGATTTTGCAGGGAAATGTTTCCTGAAAACTGTGACATCTGAAGGATATCCATGTTCTATATTGGTCTGGGAGGTTTAAATTAGACCTATTTAGGCATCCCGTATCGATAGTACATTTGGATAATTTATTTCTGTTTGTGCTTACCACGATGACAACAAATCCAATTGCTGGCCATTCTGAAATATATGTCTATCTTGTTTCTATTTATATCCTCTGAATGTCTATCTTCAAGAATTGTAGTAAAGCTGAAGAATCAATTTAGAAAAGCAATAAAGGTCCTTTTGTTTGACATTAGTCTAGATGGGCCATGGAACTCTTTCACAAGAAATCAAAAGTTTTTCAGTAGTTATTTTTTGATAATTTGAAAGTCTTTGTTTTTTTTAAATGAATGTATGAATTGGAAGACAGTTTGGGAGAAAGTTCATTCTTCTTTTTTAATTAAACTGATAAGCAGTTGACAAATGTACTATATTTTTTAAATAATATTCTTTGATATTTGGATGTTCAGAGTTGGAAAACCAAAAATTGGAATGTTAATGTAAACTCAGCTATTCCTTCTAAAGCTAAATGTCAGATTTAGAAATGATGGGTTTATTGGCATTCCAGAGTTATAAATACCCTTAAGGCCGTGATAAAAAAATATGTTTAATTTGTTTTGAAATAGGAATGAAGTAAACTAAACCAAAAAACAGTTCTAGGCTGCATAAACAGAGAGATAGAATCAAGATTACGTGAAGTGTTAATACCACTTTATAATGCCTTGGTAAGGCACACTTGGAATACTGCATCCAGTTTTGGTCGCCACGATGTAAAAAAGATGTGGAGACTCTAGAAAGAGTGCAGAGAAGACCAACAAAGATGATTAGGGGACTGGAGGCTAAAACATATGAAGAATGGTTGTAGGAACTGGGTATGTCTAGTTTAATGAAAACAAGGACTAGGGGAGACATGATAGCAGTGTTCCAATATTTCGGGGACTGCCACAAAGAAGAGGGAGTCAAACTATTCTCCAGAGCACCTGAGGGTAGGACAAGAAGCAATGGGTGGAAACTAATCAAGGAGAGAAGCAACTTAGAACTAAGGAGAAATTTCCTGACAGTTAGAACAATTAATCAGTGGAACAACTTGCCTCCAGAAGTTGTGAATGCTCCAACCAACACTGGAAATTTTTAAGAAGATCTTGGATAACTATTTGTCTGAAGTGGTGTAGGGTTTACGGTATATATATATATATATATATATATATATACCGGTATATATTCTTTAGTATCTATATATACGATCTTTAGTTTTTTAGTATATATACACATACGCACTATTTCACAATAGATCTATATGAATTATTGTATTTATGTATTATTATGTACAAATATATAAGTGCATTCCTAACTAAGAGAGCCAATATGGTCTATTGTTAAGGCATCAGGCTGGAAACTAGGAGATTGTAAGATCTAATTCCATTTTAGGTATGAAAATTTGCTTTGGTGACTCTGGGTCAATCATTCTCTTTCAGCCCATGACATTAGACTCAGCCAACAAGCTCGTCAGTCAATTTCTGTTACAATCAACACTTGATTAATAAAGAAAAAAAAAGGGAAAATGCTAGGAAGAAAAAAAAAACCTAACCATTAGAGAAGGAGTTGGATTCAGTGATTCAAATTCTTCTAAAAGAATTTATGAAAAGTTTCCAGTTTCATAAAAAAGAATTTAAAAAAAATAATTTATTGGAAAGTTAAAGTAACAAATATAATTACCATACTTACTGCAGCAACTAGTAATATTGAGAGCTCTTGGTTAGTCCAGCATTTTGCTATATGCTACATTTTTGGTGAAAGCAGTCTGTACTAGAAGCCATTTGAGCTCAGTGGAATGATAATTCCACAGATTAGGCACCACACAGGCTCTAATTCAATATAAATAAGATTCCCTAAATTCTGGCACAAATACAAGTCAAAATTAATTTTTAAACGTCATTTAGAATTGTCACTTTCTCACCATGAATGAAACCCTTAACATTTTCTAACATCTGTTCTTAGCATTGCCACTAGGGGAGTGAGTATTATCCATCATATCCAGTATAAACAGAATGGAATTATCTTTTTCCATGCACAAAAGGAAATGAGCAATTTCTTCCATCTTCCTTCATCATTCTTCTTGCACAAGGAAAAGGACAGGGGTATCATTAGTCTTTTGAGGAGGGGCTTCTGCCTGGGCCTTCTTAAGTCAAATATGGAAGTCTTAACCTGCAGTCCAAAGCTTTCCTAGGTATATTCAAATGTTCATAACAAATGTGTTGATGTTGATCTTTCTGTATCTCTAATTGTGATATATTTTCATGTTATTTCTTAATTCCTTATTCCATACTGTAGAAAGAGTAGTAGTTAATTACTATTCATTTCTCTCAGATAACTCCAGAGTAATAACAGGGTAATGTTTTAATAATTAGAATGACATAATCGTCTATAGGGGAGGTAAAAATGGGCCAGACAGCAGACATGGTGTTACATTGCAAGCTGCATCCCTTTTGTGCTTGTGATAATGTTGTGCAGGCATACAAAAGTGTTGAGACTTGTACTGTGATGCCATGTCTACTATCCTGCCTGTTTTGACATACATACTGTAAGCACCAATGATTGATGATAATTTGGGTCTATGTTGTCTTATCAATAAAGAAGTTTGAAGAAATTTTCTCCTTGAAATAAAAATGAATGTAGCAATATCTTTCATTTAAAAATGTCCCTGATATTGCACAATGACCGTTTCTCTTCTGCCAGAATGACTTTTGGGCTTGCTTCACATATACCAATATACTGGTAGGAGAGAAGAAATGTAAATGATTAATATGTATATGAAATTAGTTCTTAAAATTGCTCATATATTTAACTAGTGTTAGTTTTAAAATTTACTAATTGTAAATCATCTATGTATTTTCCTTAGCAACCTAAATGTAGGGCCAAGTTATTTTATATGAAGAAAGTTACAGTAATAAAAAAAAGTAGTATTCAGTTAAATTCAGTAATCCATTCAAAACATTCAATAAGAATATTTGAAAGCTGATTTGCGGAATCTGATTGCCTGAGAACCGTATACAAATCCATGTATTGATCAAAGAAACTGAGATTTTTAAAGCATCTGTTCATTATGTTGATATGCATGCAACAGTCTAATGAGAGGAGGATTCAAAATGCACAATTATAGCAACATGTAATATAAGCAGTAATTTTGACTTCAATATGTGCTGTGTGTTCAAGAATGAGACCCTAAGAAAGAAAGAAAGAGAATGAGAAAAATTAAATTTGGTTAGGCCTAAAGAAGAGGAAATCTTTGACTTTGAATAGGCCTGTGAAATTTAGATATTAATCTTGCAAATATTTCCTTTTTAAAAAACGTAATCTTTATTTCTTATGATTATATTAAATATCATTGATACTTTCAGAAGAGATTAGACAGAAAATATATTAGCCATTTTTAAGAGGGATTTTTGTAAAAGCATAATCAGTTTGGTGGTGTGGTTAAGACACCAGGCTAGAAAACGGATGATTGTGAGTTCTAGGCCTGCCTTATGCATGAGGCTAACTGGATAACCTTGGACCAGTCATTCTCTCTCAGCCCTAGGAAGCAGGCAACAACACAGCAGGTTCTCCCCCCCCCCCCAAAAAAAAAGCATAGGAAAAGTTCTTGGAGATCTTCAGACCAAGAAATTCTTCATTATTTCAGATTTCTTTCTGAAAAACTTCCTCCCATTAGTTTTTGTTTTACTCTTGGATGCTGAGATGCTATGGAGGATAAATCTATATCTTTTTCCTGTGACAGCTCTTCACGTGTTGGAAGACTGCTATTACGCTGTGTCTCTCCTTAGGCTTCTTTTCTTTGGGATAATTATACCCAATTCTTTTAACCTTTCTGTATAGGAGTTAGTCTCCAAGAGCCTCATTGTCATTATTGCTATTATCTGCCTTCTTTCTGGTTCATCTGCATCCTTTTTGTACTGTGGTTGGAGTTGGAGAATTGGACATAATATTCTAGGTGTGATCTGCCCAGTGCAGCATGGAATGGGTGCTGCCATTTCTTGTGGTCTCCATACTGTTCATCTATTGTTCAAGATCGTTTTGGCTCTTTTGGCAGCTGCACATACTACTGGTTCTTGCTTGATTTGTTGTCTACCAGTGTACCAACCCCTTTCTCACAATATTACTGCTGAGCCAGTTGCTGTCTACTTTATATATGTGCATCAAAGGCCTTGCTGAACTTTTTTTTTTTTTTTTTTTTTTTTATGAATTTGCTTCTCAAGGTCTTCTTTAATTCTTTAAAATACGATCACTCAATAAATATTCAGCCTTGCTGAACTCTTAAGGATGCTACGTCTGCAATATTCCTTTGATCCATTGGTCTAATCACTTTGACCCTCTCTTCTCCCAAAAAATAATTTCTGGCATGACCTATTTTTAACAAACTGATGCTGGCTTCTAGTAATCATATTATTTGTTTCTAAGGGGTTGCAAACTGCTGCTTGATGGTCTTTTCTAGGATTTTCCCAAATATTCCCATTAAGCTGATTTTTCTGTTTCCCATGTGAACTTTTATTCCTTTTACAAAGATTGGAGCAAGGTTAGCTCTTCTGGCACTTCCCCCTGCCTATTCTAGAAGTCCTCAAAAATAGCAGTCAGTGGTTTTGAGATCCCATTTATCAATTTCTTTAGCCTCCTAGCATGCAAAGTTCAGAAAAAGTCATCATGATTTGATCCAGAAAAATGCAAATGTAACTCTGCTCATGCAGCTTGGTTTTGCCACACTGGCATCTTCATGCTGCAATATCTTCTGCTTCAACCAGGCTGGGATGGAGCATGTATCTACAGTGGAAAAGAGATACAACACAGTTTGGAAGAGTTATGCTTGTATTTACATATCATAGCTTTGATTCCATGTCATTGCATTCTTGGAGTATAATCATATGCATGCTTATCTAGAAGAGTGATGAATCTTCTTTTTAAGTAGACATGTATATGAATTTTCTCTGATTGTATTGTTAAAGAGCAGCGAATGAAAATACGTATTATAGGACACCATTTGCAACCTATTTTGCAATTAAAAAAATTGTTAGTGTTCCAACTTAAAAAAAAAAGGCCATATGTCTTTCCTAGAGCTATCTATAGAGAACTGAGCAAAAACAGAAATAAATTTTAGGATACTCTTTTTAAAATGTTACAGAATTGTAATATTCTGTAATATTTGCAAAATCAGCATAGAACTCTTGGTTCCTCTAATTAAATGAAGAGGTATGTTATTTACGAAATGAGTCACATGCTAGAGAAGATATAGTTATTTTACTCCTGAAACTTGCCAGCTCTGGTATAAAGGATAATTTTGCACAAATGGAGCAAATGGATATATTTGCTAGTAATACAAACAGCATTGAGTGGGAATTAAAGCCTATTTCCATAATTGGTTTACAACATATGGATTTTAATTTGTGACGTTTCCTGGAGATCTAAAAGATGAAACAAATGATTTGATAACACATAAAAATAATACAAAGGTTAATGATAAGCTGGGTAGACTTTTTTTTAAAAACCATAGCTCTTAAATGCAAACACAATTAAAAAGTACACAATTCTTTTAGGGAGCATTTCACACTGTTCTTCCAAAAGTATGAAAATTGCTTGTCTGATCACATCATGGCTCAATAAAGCCAAAGTGACAAACCAGTTGAAAATCGGTATGGGGAATGGGAAAAGATTGCAAAATGGAGATGCTGAGAGAAATGAAAGGCAGGTACGAGATTTATGTCACATAGTAAATCAGTTCACAGAGCACATGGCCCGTTGAAATGAAGTAGTAGAAGTTTGCCTATTGGAAAGTACTGGGAAGGAATAGATCATCTCAGGATCATGGATTGGAGCAGCTGTAGTACCACATTCTTCTTGGTTTTGTTTCAGCACTGACAGGGCGTTACCAGGTCTTTGATTCCTCTGCCTATCCTCCCCTCCCTGTGTTGACAGAGCTTGGTTGAAGATTGGATTGCAAAAGTGACAGCGAATACTGGGAAGCAAACTAACTTTACGGGAGAAACAGTTTTACTAAAAAGAGTGACACTGAATCATAATAACAAGCTGCACCAATGAGAGATTTGAAAAACCCCTGTTCCCCATCTGAGCTATAACATTCCCCGCAGGTGAAAGAAAACAACTCTCTGACAGCCCTGTTAAAAGTTTTGCAAGTGATCTTGTGGCCTCCACCTCACAAGTCTTCCCTAAAGATTATCGGCTGCTGTAATATGGCAGCTAATTAAGGGCTTGTGCAAGTCAAATGATAAAAGCAGCAAAATACATAAAAGTAAGGTGCACAATTAATTTAACCATTTATTTATTACCTTTCTCTTCAGCTTTATCTGATAAAGAAAATGTCTTGCTTGAAGTAGTCAAAATATTACTAACTACCGTAATTGGCAGCTGGTTTTGTTGCAGGCTAAAGCAGCTTCCAAAGAAAAGTTTAAATCTGAGAAACCTTTATTAATCCGAACATTACTAATAGTAATATCAAAATGGTGCCCTGAAAAAGCTGTGATACTAATAGGGAGGTTGCATTTGTGTGCAACTTTTAAAGAATTGATGTGTTTAGTAAAATGGCTCAACTATTTTAAATTAGGAGCCTCCCTATTGATTTGCATTCATTGCTTCTCCATGTGCTTTATGAGGGCCTTATCAATATCTGCTCACAAGTTCTCTTTTCATATGTAGAAAGACGGAACATGATTAAAAGAGAAAGAGTTTTCTCTAGAAAAAATGACGTCTATTATATTAAACAAATCCTTTTGGTAACTTCTTTTTTACACTGAAAAAAGAATTCCTTATTTATAATTATTGTATGTATGTAATTTTCTTCTTGTATTCTATTTCTGGTAATAAAAACAACTGGATTGGAGTGTGTGTTTGTGTGTGTGTGAGTGTGTGCATGTGTGTGTGTGTAAGGTACGGATTTTATAGCTGTTATTTAAAGTTGGAGCAAATACTTCATTGTTTGGTGCCTCAGTGTGGTGCCAAAGTACTTGCAAGATTTTCTATCCCACCCAAATTTTTACATTTTTAAAAACATTCTTTGATTTTCAAACAAAAAAAAAAAAAATAGAAAGCTGGCATGCTTCAAAGCAAAATATCAGCCTCCAGACTCATAGTTACCGGTAGTTTTCAAGAATACTTTTGAGCTGCAGATAGAGCTCCATCTATTTACTTATATTGGAAAATAAAAATAATGGATGGCAGCAGCTTAGGGCTAGTTTAGAAAATGGAAGAAAAGTATAAGAAGAGTCGATAGTGGTCCAGGTGAAGGTGGCAGAACATTCAGGTCAATGCTGGCGTTATAACTGGCAATCTTCTCTGTGGTAGCCATTTTGCAAAGCTACGGAAAGCAGTCATTCTGCAAGAGCATTCACAACATGTTTTCAAATTTTCAAATGTGTGCTCTAGCCGAGGCAAAATTGGAATCCTTCCTATTTCTTAAGACAGTGCTTTGTTTCTCTTACAATAAACAAATTGATGAGAAAAGAATAATAGTGCTAACAACATGTAACTCATTGCTGGAGTTAATATTCATTAACTTTAATAACAGATATTTTGCAAATAGACTACAAAAATAATCCAGATACTGGTTTAGTTTACAGTAATCAGGTTTCTCTCCCCCCCCCAGTATTTGCAATAGATTCTAATAATAAGATGGTTATGTTGAATGCCCTGATAATAAGAGCTTTCTTCAATAGATGGTTATTGAAAATGTCAGTTCAATATACCATGCTGTGAGAAAAAGACAAAATCAGCAAGAGGGAATAGAGAATGCCAGTTTTAAAACATACAGGGATTTTCAGTAGCTTTGAGAACTAATTAAAAGTGCTGGCGTTAATAATTAAAAACCCAAACTGTCAGGATCTGGGATATTTTTACAGCTTCCTTCTTCAATACTGAAGAAGAAGAAGATGCTTCTTGTATTTTAAGACCTTTCCATAAGATTGGCTCCTGATCACAGAAGTGTTGAGAGTATATCTGGGAAAAGCAGGATAAAAACGGCATTACACTCCTGTTTGCTAGATTGTGCATGCTAGAGAAATACTTTTTTTTTTCTTTTTTCTTTTAGCCATTTTTGTGCCTCTGCTTTTGATGGAATTTTTTTTTAAAAAAATTTTTTTTAATTGTTTTTTTGTTTACTATTTTTTAAAAAGTCAAATGTATTGTTGTTTACTACTCCTTAAAAAGTCAAACTGTTATTGTGCGCTACTGCCTACTGTGTTTTTGAATCACCTGGCAGAATATACATGTTTTAGTAAAAAGATAATCTGATAAAATAGATGGGTATTATCCTCTGATTGAAGATAAGTCCTGGACTAAATCTAAGATCCAAACTGGACAATAAATGCCTGCACTTAATGCTGCTGCAGCCCCTCCTTCTTTTCCCCCTCCTCCGGATCCTCCGGATTTTCCATGTAATGAATAGTTTCTTGACTTTCCATGGAAGAAACATCAGATAAATTTATTGTTCACATTATATTTTGTAATCATATTAGTGCATTTAATATCACTTTTGGGTGAACAAACAGTATACTCTTGCTTGCTGACTGATCTGTCTGACTCCTCTTCCAATGGGTTTGAACTTGATTATGGCTTGTTAGAAGAGAAAGGAGTCAAAGTTCCTGGCTTACGCATAATACATTGCAGATCCCACACTTCTATTTTATTTTGTTTAGCAATCCTGCTAGCAGTAGGAGCCAAATCAAACTTTAAATTAATATGATATCCAAATGTGTTCATTGTTCATTTGGCTTTAAGAGTCAGGTTTATTTTAGGTTATCTATTGAATGTTGGTAAGATTGACATAAAAATTAGAGGCATTTTGATTCATAATTCAAACTCTCAAGCACCACACTTTACAAACTTCAGTGTTAGAATTACCTATAATCCAATGTAATTAATTGCCATTTATTTGGTGAGTGCACACTTGCTTAAAGGGTAGCCTTCATCATCATCTCTTTGTGAAATTTCCTTAGTCTTGGTTTGATGGATTTCTGGTTACATACAATTATCCAGTTAACATGCATTGGGACAGGTTTACTTCCACAAGTTTCATAAGCAAGGAATTACAATCTTTAGATGTTCAAGGATTTTTGTTTTGAGGTGTTTGCAAATAGTTTGATAATCTGAAAATTAACGATGTCATTAATACAAAACACCTGTAGAAAATACGGAAGACATGTACATATATACAGAAAATATATATATAGATGCAGGATGGGAGGAACCCACATGTTTTAAATAAACAGAATTGGTGGCCTATTCAGTTGGTTGAATTCTTAGGTATATACTTAAGTAACTTGTAGAGCCAAATGGCTACACATACTACGTGGCAGCCATGTTTATTAATGGAATTGACAGTGTTTCCCACAGTAAAAATGTAAGCTACAAATGACTTATAAACTCACTTAAATGCTTTCTAACAAACTAATGCAAAAATTGTCGATCAATCTGGTTTGATACATACTACCATGACAGCACTTGCCTGAGTGCCAGAAAAAAAAATTCATGCATTTCTGCTATCTGAAATTCTTTAATTGGGCATGCTAGGGTCTAAACTTGAAAACTTCAGCATGCAAAATATGCAGCAGTGGGAATAGTGATCTGATTTCAACCTTTTTGGCAGAAGTTTGAGAAGTTTATCTTTCTCCAACGTGGGAGGAGCCATCATTCAGGATGGGTTGTCCTCGTCCATTCAGATTGAGGACTGAGTCTGTTATTTTTTGCTGGGTCCGCCCTCCTATGACCCAGATCCGACTCGGTCCTCAGTGAGGACAGACGTTAGATACAGAAGAATTTAATTGATAACTATTTTAATTGCTACTCAAACTATAAGTCCTGCTAACTTTTCTTTCTACAATATATAATTGTTGGTCCTAAACAGGTAGGTAAACTACAAGATAAATTGGATATTATCATCATGATATGTCCTGTAAAAATTATATTAATCTTTAAACTCTATTTCAGCCAATACCTTAACCAGGGGTGGGCTTCAAAAATTTTAGCAAGGGGTTCTCTGCCTGGTTACTGGGTGGGCGTGGCCTAATCGGCCTCCTGCACCACGGTGGGGGGGCATTTTTGTCCTCCCCGGGCTCCGGAGGCTTTCCTTGAGCCTCTGGGAGGGCGAAAACGGCCTCTCCAGGCTCCGGAGGCCCTCTGGAGGCCGGAAATGGGCCCATTTCCAGCCTTTCCAAACTTCTGGTAGACCTGTTTTTTGCCCTCCTGAGCCTCCGCTTGCGCCCTGCACTTACCTGCATCCAAAACAGGCCGCGTGGGGACTCCTGGGATGGGCGGGGTGTGATGGGCGGGGCCAGCCAGGAGTGGGATTTGGGGGTTCTCCAAACTGCACAGAATCTTAGCTAGAGGTTCTCCCGAACCCCTGCGAACCCCCAGCAGCCCACCCCTGACCTTAACTTACTTATGTATCATAGGTAGTTCAGTGCCATTTGAATGGCCTCCCTGTGTTGATTCTAAATTAGATTTCATATTTATATCCAATCATTCTAGTTTCTTGTGTGTGTGTGTGTGTGTGTTTGTTTGTGTGTGCATAAGACATTTTTCTTTGGGAGTAATAACTACCTTAGCTTGCATTTATGGACGTGCTTATGCAGTATTTTGAATAATGGATTGGAAGAGTTATTTGAAAAACTGGATTGTATAAAAAAATTTTTCACTGTTAAGATGGCATAACAGCATGTATACACTCATACATATCATATATATGCATGCTTTTATGTTATAAAGTTTCTCCTGAAACTTCAGTTGGAATCCATGATTATGTCCTGCATTCTGGAGTCAATGGAGAACAGGAATTTGAAGAGTGCTGTCATAATTTCCATCTGTATTTTTTTCCTCAATGCTAACCATTCCCAGTTCTTTTAATTTCTCTACATAGGACTTCATTTCTAGTGTTCTGATTATTATGCTTGTTGCTTTTCTCTGAACATTTTAAAGTGAAATCCCCAAAATATACAGTATATATTGCTAGGATCATTTTTTGTTCCGGCATTATATTATATACCCAGATTCTAAAATTAGATTTTAAAGTCTGGATGTATCTACTTTTTGTTTGGTGAAAGTATTTTTAATGTAATCTGTGTGGTGGCACTTTCCTTGATTAACCAAAAACTCAGAGAGGGAAATGTTTCAATAAATAAGACAGATATTCTACTTTGTCAAAAATATCTTGTGAACTTTCATGAACTTCCTCTGAATCAGAGTGTTTGAACCCACCAAATAACTGAAACAAACTATACTTTAGTTGGAGAAACTTGAAATTTATGGAATATTTCTAATAGGAATAGCATGTTCACCCTAATCCTAGACATGTTTTGAAGCATTGCTTCTAACATCATATAGATGATAGAGATATGGGCAGTATAGATTTATCAATAAATAAAAAAAATAGATGTGAATGATTAATATTTTGAAGTTGTACTTTGATTCAGGAAGTTTTGGAATCTGTAGTAGCAAAACTTCCAACAACCCTCTTTCAGATTTTTGGGTGTGGTTACTGTCACAATGTTTTTATGGCACACAAGTGACAGAACAGTCTGGCATTTTAACAACACTGTTGTGGGCCTCAGTAGGAATTGCAGCTATGTTGACCGGCCTGTTAGTGCACCAAGCAAGGAAAGCTGTATTGTACATTTAGTTTTGTTGCTCAGCTATATACCACAAACATGATTTTATGGCTTTTTAGGTAGAGAACATTATGAAGACACTTGAGCTTCTCTAAGCACACACAAGGTGGCCTATTGTAGCTATGTTTTTATTTTAAGAGTTACAGAACCACTCTAGGCCTTTCTGCATCTGTAAACAATGGAATGCTTGATGTGAAACAGAAATAATTGTCAAGACCCACTGTCCAAAAAGGTCTGTGCTGAGATTTAAACTTCTATCAGCTAAACAGTTAACAGTTTTCCTTAGTTCCACTTCTCTGAACAAGCTATTAATTTTCTTTCATCGGGTTTTGACTTTTTCTGAAGGGTATTCTAGTTTGTCTAAAGACTTTAAGAGATGAAAGAAAGGGAGAACTGACGCCAAGTTTAGTAATGCGAGGGACAATATGATTGAGCTGGGCATGTTAAAAAGAAAATCAGCAGATGTTTGGGAAGAATGATTTTTTTCTCCTGCTCCTCCTCCTCCTCCCAAGAGTTAATGCAAGCTATTCTTAAATAGCGGATTGGGATTATATTTTTTACAGCTCAATACTCTATTAAGGACATTATGATGCATAGACTATCTTGGTCCTTGAGAATTCTGGAAATTACTTTAAAAAAAAACTCTGAGGATTTCATACATTGAAGAGAACTCATTGTTGCTTTTAGCATGATATATCAATTGATGCTTGGACGGATATAACCAGATTGTAAGATTGGTTTTTTCTTTTCTTTTCTGATCGATATCATTAGGATGTGGCTGTTAGTAAGCATTGCAAGCTAGAATAGGGGTGAGAAACATAAAATTTAAGGTTGTACGTCGTCCTTAATTCTTTTGACCTCACCCTCCCCAGGCATTTCAGGCTTTAGTTATCAAAAATCAGCCGTGTTGTTTCCTGCCATGCTGTGAAACTCAAGAACATGGGAGCATTAAAAGTAAGCTTAACATAGTTAGCAGTTAAAACCTGAACACTTTCCACAAGCCCCTTTCCCCCATTTTAGCTCTATTTGGCTTTGGCCACATGCATAAATAAAATTTCTATGACTACTTTGTATCATTGCCCCAGCTACTTTCTCCCAAATGTTCAATGCAGTTGCTAAATTAAAAAAAAAAAAAACTTTCCCACCTCTGACCTCAAGCATTGATACTATTTTTACATAGGCAAAGCTAAAGAACAATCAAGTACTGTAGAAGTCCCAGTGTTGTCCATAGAAAGCAATCCATTGTAATGTTTGTTTTCTAGTCTACAGAGCATTTCAGTTATTTAGCCCAATGGCTAACATTCTTTAAAACCAGCTTGCTAAAGGGTGGGATAAATATGTTAATGTTTCACAGACATTAACATTCCTAACTCTGGATTCATGGTAATCACATAGTCAATTGCTTCCCTTGTAAATCTTAATTGAAGATATTGGCTCACTGAAAACAAAATATGATTGTTAAGGAACTGATAGACTGATCAAAATCCAAGGTTGCAGCCTCTTAGAAATACCAGATATGCTAATCAAGTTGCAATCCACTGGATGCTCTAGTAAGCACAAAACAGCTAAAGGTAGCATTTTTAAAATTAGATCTCTTTGTTAGCTGTTCTGATGTGTTTGAGATTAAAAAAAATATTTTATGTGGTCTGCACTGCACTAATGCTTGAGAACCACTGAGGTTATATGGAGGTGAAATAGCATATCTTTTTTCTCTTATCTCTATTTAATTTTTATTTAACAATGTTTGAAAGGCTGTTTTTCTTCTCATTTGACATGCAGCAAGGACATATGGGAGAAGGCGAGGTAACAACATTCCTCTTTAATTTTCTGATGTTTAAAATGTCTTATGGCATCACTAATGCACCAGCTGTTTCTGATATATCAGAAGTTTTTAAAGGGGCTGGGTGGATGGGGCAGGGGCAGGCTTCTTCAATGTGCATGCTGTGGTAACTTTACTTACTGAAAGTAGCATATCCCAGAACATGATGGTCAAGGCAGAATTAACATAATATATTAAATACAGAGTGAGCGGGTATCAAACAGTATTTTTAGCAAGAACTTCCAAAATTAAAATACACATAAATGATCGCTTCAGCTGGATGCTGGTAGGAAAAGAGGGTTTCTTACTTTTGGAAGCACCTAAATGACTTGAATTTCCAGGTCTCTCCCTCAGGCAACATTAATTGTCATCATAATTTTTTGTGGCTGTTAGCACTGGCATTCTTCCAAACATTTTTAATACTTAGGTAATGATTTGCATGTCCCTCAAGATGTTGAGCACTGTGATAGAAGTAGTTTCACACTGCCTTTCTCTTATCTCACTTCTGTGATCAAGCTGAAATTCTCTGTGTCTGAGCAATGTCTTTGTTTTTGAGGGTTCTTCAATAGCAATGAAACTGGCTTGCAGGCACTAGCAGGACCACAATATACAGTTTGGGGAGATTTTATATCACTTGTGAAAAGGAAGCCTGGCAATTAAGTCACATAGGTGCTTTTTAAAAATCTGTGGGATGAGAACCATGGTGCTACAACCACATCTTTGAACCGTGCATGCTGACCTAACAATCTTAGACAGATGCCACTTTGTTAGCTTCCTCAGTGCTGCCTGGACTGAGGTGTTGATGTGGAAATCACTATAAGAAATCTCTCCCCCAAAAGGGTCAGCGGTTGGAGAATTAATGCTAAAAAGAGGCCCTGAAGCACTACGGTATTGGATTCAAATTGTTAATTTGAGAGGATTCAGTTTTTCAGAAGAATGCAGATCATGAAAATTGATTGGCACAGTGCTTTTTTTTTTTTCTAAATTGACCTTGTTTGTTTTTTTTTTTTAGTTTTTGTAGGTTTTNTTGGCACAGTGCTTTTTTTTTTTCTAAATGGAGCTTGTTTGTTTGTTTTTTTCAGTTTTGGTAGGTTATGGCAAACTGGTAAACTGTTATGACTTCATTAGTGATCAAAATGTTGTCACCGTGTGCATGTCTATGGTTTCTATGCCTCAACCCTTTCCTGAAGCCAGTGTCAGAGCTACTTTATCAAAGACATTAAGAGATGGGGAGGGGAGATGGAGATTTTTACTTCTTTGCACTTCAACTAAGGACAGTGGCTCCAGGATTGGTTCCCTGGAACTGCCACTTTCCCTGCACTGCACTTGTTCAATGCTCCTGGTGTGCATGCACACTGGCGTTTGGAAGATGGAAACGTCACAATTCCATTTGGTGCATCTGGATTTCACTATTGACCAGTGGTGTATGTTTAGCATTTTATAATACATATAAAAGGAATGACTTCTATAGCTTTTATATTGCTATAATTTCAACAGACATGATGTACTGTATACTAAACAACATGGCATCCTTCGGGGAGGTATAAGATAAAGGGATGGGTGTTAATACATGTCTGTATACATTTCATATAAATGAACTAGAAAACTAGAGAGGAACACAAGACCAGTTGTAATGGAATCACTTTTATTCTAAGGTATGTTGTGGGAACAATACTTAACACTAATACAGTAACTACAATAGTAAAAAATGAATAGCAAAAATAATGCTGTAATGTTCCTATATGAGGCACTAACTAGTCTAGTATAATCTGCCAAGAAAAAAAGTCATTAAGGTCTGGCTCTCCTAAGGTGATTTTGAGTGGTGGTAACACATGATTCTAACTAGAACCATCTTTCTTAAGAACCGTCTTCAGTATTCAAGCCCTATTTATAGTTTTGGCAGGTTATAAAATGAGCCGTTACTGCCTCACTTTTGAATTCTTAACCTTAAACCTTCAACCTTTTTTTTTTTTTTTTTACTGCCAGAGTTTCAGTGGTGAGCATGCTCTGGTAATTGTAAAAGCAAGCTTCAAGCAGGAAAAAAGCCCTTCTCCTGTTCTCCTTTTTTTTAAAAACCCGCACAGTATTCTGATCACATTTAATAAGCTCCTGAAAAAGGACAGTTTTAATAGACTTGGGTAAATAATTTACCTGCGGGTACTTGTGGACCAGGAAGTATCAGCTGACTTATAATACTGCTTTCTTTACATTGAAACATATATTACATTTCTTTCCTAGCTATTTCTACAGAATTTAGAGTATACATGAAATAAATAAATAGTGACCAATATGAGGATATTGACCAAATTTCATGGCCAAGAGGGATGGAACTTGGTTCTCCTCAGCACTAATAACCCAGCCCTGATTGTCCAGTTTTATTAGACCTGCCATACTTATTCTTCCAGAGAATATAAGTATGGTGACACTATTAGTATGCCACCTCAGGGAGAATATAGGTAAAATGATCGGAGGATCCCGTCTTTCTCCTCCATTTTTCTTTGGCTTTTTATTACTGTTTTTGTCAATAAAGACAAAGAATTGTGAGATCTAAATATAAGATAGATGTGGAATATTTTACTTGAACTGTATGATAGTATGGATGTGACTAAAATCTTGTACTTGCAATGTCCCAAGATCATTGGGCGTGATCAATAGTTACTTGGTGTAGAATATTTCTGAAGCATATACTGGGGGGAGGGGGGGAAATAGTCTCTGTGTTTGGAATAGAACTAGTGACATTTGTCTATGACATGCTTGGCATAGTGCACCATTTAATGATACCAAGATTCAGCTTTTCTGTACAATGTCATTCAGATATTATTGTGTATCTGTATAATTAATAATGTGTCTTTGTGACAGGAGAAAGAATAAGAAAATAGGCAGCTATTATTCTGCTGGTGTGTTTTGAGACATACATATATGTATATTATACATACACATACACAGACACATTTTGTCTTTTCAACTATAGGTCAGTCCTCCCTGTTCCCAATGGAAGATGGGTTTCTGGATGATGGACGTGGGGATCAGACTCTCCATAGCGGCTTAGGATCACCACACTGCTTCTCTCATCAGAATGGCGAGCGAGTTGAACGATACTCTCGCAAGGTGTTTGTGGGTGGTCTGCCACCTGATATCGATGAAGGTATATTTGGACATTAGTATTGCCAAAAATACACACCCATGACCAAGTGCAGCCCTATGGAAAAGAGGATAATCATGCCAGATTGTAGCATTCTCATGAGCTCACTTTGGGCAGTTTTTCAGGCAACGTAAATTGTGTAAATCTATGAGCTGCCAAATATCCAAGCTTTTAGGTTATGAATTGCAATGATAAGGAGGCGTGGGTTGCACAGTTTGTTAGATGTTTTATACATTTGCTTCATTTAGTTAGATATTATGACATCATAAAACTCTTTATGAAGGTCTTTTATTTTGAAGATGATTATAATATGCACACATTTTAGTCAGTATCTGATTTAAAATACAGTGCAGTGCTTCATCTGTTTAAGGGAACAATATATAATGCATTATTTCTTTGCTATCACCATATATTTCACCAGAGGGATGAATTACTGCTGGAAAAAAATCCCATTTAAGCATAAGGAACATGCTGGGCATATGAACATTAACTGTAACTGATGGCAATATTTGCCTTGATTTAAAAGTCTACTAGACAAAGGGAATCTCCTTATTTTATTTTAATTTTTTAGGCTAATTAGAATAACAGATTGCTGCTTTTTTCAAAAGAAAAAAAGAAATGTAAAGAAATACTTTAGGGATTTCTAGCTCTATTTTTTTAATCCTGTAATTTTGGGAAATAACTATAAATTTAAGCTGTATACATAAAAAAATATCTATGACATTTCCTTTTCCCCCAAGATAAATATTTCTGTTACTTTCATCATGATAAAAACATCAGATTATGAAGAAATAAACTCTGACACAAGCTTATGAAACACCCCCCCCCCAAAAAAAAAATGTCTTGGGAAGAATTTAAGTAAAATAGAAAATGCATATGGGGAGGGCAGATCAAATAATTTTTCAGGTTCTGTGTTGTGTATAAATAGCATTTCAGTCTGTTCCCGAAATAGCTTTAGATCCCCATCTTATTTTAAAATTAAACTGAGTGAAACAATTCCATGGTGAATTTTAAAAAGAATTGTGCATGTGGGTAATATTAACCAGTGTGCAGATCACCTGAGCTGAATTTAGAAATTGAAGAAAGGCTTTGAAGCATTTACTTTCTGCTAAAGAGATCTGCATTCTCGTCTCTGCAGCAGTTACATAACCGCTTTCTGCAAGTGCTGCTGAAGATAGTCTGAGGTCAAGCTCAGATGATGTGCACAGATACGGTTTAAGCCTATGACGTAAGCAGTAGGCGTGGCTAGGCTCTGCTACATTCTTTTCCCTTTCTCCCCACCTTTCGCAAATCCATGCTGAGCAACTTGCTCTTGATGCAAGCTCTGCATGTTAGCTGTGGGAGAATGCCTGGAGCTAGGCAGTAAAAACTGCTCAAATTCAGTCATTTAATTACTTTAAGTGGGCTGCTGCAAATCTTTATTTGTAACCTTAAAGCCACAGCTTTGATATTTGAACTGTTTGCTTTTTTATTAAACATATACGGTACTTGGACTCACAGATTTTTTTTCCTTTTGAAAATACCTGCTGTCTCTGCGTATTTGGGTTGCCTAGTATTACCCGAATATTATCATTGAATTGCTTAAATTGTTTTATTTGGGACACTTCCCCTTAAAAAAAAGTGAAGATTTTTTTCTCTCTCTTTGTTTGGTTCACCAACTTGCAGATGAGATCACAGCCAGCTTTCGTCGTTTTGGCCCATTGATTGTAGATTGGCCTCATAAAGCTGAAAGCAAATCGTATTTTCCTCCTAAAGGTAACTTTTGTTACTTCATGTATCCTGTCCTCCTCTAAAATTATTCAGAACAAGTAACAGTTTCTATAAAAGCTATGTTAGTTGAAAGATGGTATTATCCCTCCGTGAAAAGATTTTCTTAGTGCTAGGACATTTTCTTAATAGGAAGAGCAGTGGGTCTTCATCATTGGATCTGTTCAAATAGGGGCTGGATAGCCATCTGCCATAGATGCTTTAATTCTGGATTCCCTCATGGAACATGGAATTGGATGTGATAGTATGAACCTTGCAATTCTATGATTCATGGAGTGAATTTTATCATTTGAGATTTTAACATACCACAATCACAAAAGCATATTTCAATACTACTGCTGAACATAAAGTAATATGTTCATTAGTCCACCTTTTTCTTATTTGAAGTGTTTTGTCATTGCTGTTTTGACTCCAAACAATACTTCTGATCTTCCAGTTGGCACTTTTTGTCTATTTTTTACTTTTTTTTACTTAGAACGTTTTATCTACTGTTCAACATGCTTCCCTTTCTGTTTCCCCCCCTGTAATTTCTTTAGTTTCTTTAATCCCCCTTCTATTTTTTCTCTGTAGAGTAAAGCAGTGACATTCAGATTAAATTTCATTCTAAGGAAGAAACGGATGAAGTTTTGTAATTTATTTTTTATCTCTTTAATAATAGCATTTTGGTTAGACCTATAGCTACTCCTGCTATTTTGAAAAATGACCCCCCCACCTTTTTTTTTAAGTATGCCTCCATGATTTTCCTTTTTTTTTCATAGTTATCACATCTAAGTACACACAAAATAGAAAATTTCAATACATCATATACAGTACATAGTGAATAAATCATGTTTGTTTCTTCTCTGTCTAGGATATGCCTTTTTGTTGTTCCAAGATGAAAGTTCTGTACAGGCTTTGATTGATGCATGTATTGAAGAGGACGGAAAACTCTACCTGTGTGTTTCCAGCCCCACGATTAAAGATAAACCAGTACGTGGCTTTGATATATATGAAGTTTACAAAATGAACTACAAATTATGTGTATAAGTATTATTCATATACTAGAGAAGCATGTATGTGCATGGTTTTTCACTCGGGAGGCACAGGATTTGTTTTTCCTTTCTCCTTGAACTATTGCGTCTCAGGCACTACACAACTAATGGCTAATTGTTGCTTATCAAACTGCAAGTTCAGGGTCCTAATTCCTCCCGGCATTATAATTTACTGTTGGGTCTCAAGATGAGAACCTGCCCTCTCCCTCAGTGTGGATTATTTTTCAAGTTCTTCCATGCACATTTGGGCCTCACTTCAAGCCAAAATCTGGACAAATGAAAGGGAAGAATTTTGGGAGAATTCTTTTTGGGAGGGAGTGTTAATTCTATCTATAGAAGTTAATTGGTTGGGAGGGAGAGTTGATTTTGTCTGTAGTGCAGTCATGATAAACTAAAGATATAGATTCTATTATAGTTGCTATCAAGGCTTTGTAGAACACTTACATGGTTATTTTGATGGTCAAGCAGGTGTTGGGCATTTCCAGCCTGCAGACTAAATACTAGGGCTCTGCAGCTCTTTGAATCTGAAGGAAAAATGATGCAATAGAAACATGACCAGGACTTGTGAACAGCCCCTTAAATCAATTCCTCTTCTCAGCAATTCCTTTCAGTACCTTCATGGTTATTTAATAAGGCTCTGGGATTCATTCAAAGGGAAGCTTTGTGAAGCAACTGAAGTCCCCTCTGAATGTCTTGATTGTAATGTTGAGGTGCTATCTCCTCTTGGAAGCTGGCAAAGCCTCTTTGAGGATTTCCTATCATTTGACCAAGCATGTGCATGCACAGATGACACTTCCGTTAATGGGTTAGCTGAAGCAAATGGATAAATAACAGCAGAGGAATGTGGAATCACTCTGTTCTCTATATTACTGGGATGTGACTGTATTGCTGTGAGTTCTAGGCCTCACTTAGGCATGAAAATCAGCTGGGTGACTTCACAGGATTGATTTTGCAGGGAAAATAGGAGGCAGGAGTACTGTATTAGGTATGTTCATTGCTTTGAATTGATATACATGCTCAGACACAAAATAATAATGTGTTAGTGTTATGAAAAAAATCCATTCTGACTCTTAGTTAGAACTGTATATAAAGTCTTGTTTTCTACTTGCAGGTTCAGATCCGACCTTGGAATCTTAGTGACAGTGATTTTGTGATGGATGGCTCACAACCTCTGGATCCACGGAAAACCATTTTTGTAGGCGGAGTTCCACGACCCTTACGAGCAGGTATGGAAAAATGGCTTGTTGACTTTGTCCAAGTGACCTTGCTGTTGGGAATTTCTGATATGGAAATATGCTTATTAACTTTTGCTGACATTCTCATTATTGTCAGATAGAAGAACAGAAATTTAGATAGAAGAATAGAAACTCCATTGCCCAGAGCCTAGAAAAAAAAGGGGGGATTTATATGCATATTTGTTGTTACTATATTTTAGTGGAGCTTGCAATGATAATGGATCGGCTGTATGGAGGAGTTTGCTATGCTGGAATTGATACTGACCCTGAACTGAAGTACCCAAAAGGAGCTGGGCGTGTTGCATTTTCCAATCAACAGAGTTATATAGCTGCTATCAGTGCCCGCTTTGTTCAGCTGCAACATGGAGAGATAGATAAACGGGTAAGTACTAGAGCATATTCTATTTATTACACAGCATTCTTTTGTTGGCTTATGTCCATATAAGTGCCAGTTCATGACAGGAACAACAAAAACAACTGTTTAAATGCAATGCTGCCCCCATTCCCAGTCATCCAAAATATCAAAGAATTGATTTTTTTTACTGCCTTTTGACTCCAAAACCAGTTGTTCCCTTTAGAGCCATTTCCAGCGGCACAGAAAATAAGCCTGTGCTTTTAGTGTTATCCTTTTACATCTGCATGACTTGCTTACTATTAGCCTTTCTTTCACCCTGCCTGAATGCTTTGTAGTAGAACGGGCAGCTGCTTTATCAAAGCTAAAGGCATGCAGCTCCAGTATGTTTCTGCTGGATTTCTAACTTTCCTTGCACACATTCTATTTTAATTCAGTATAATCTGTACAGCCACAATAGTCGATTACTTAAACATCCATCTCTGTTAATGTTCAGCATATTTTCACAGCCCAAGTCAGCAGCACTAAGAATATCTTTGCAACAGAAGTTCCCTTCTCCTTTTATCACATTGACATATATGCTGGAAAGAAACATGTGTTGTTTTGACACTGTGTAAGACAGCATTCCCCAACCTTGTGCCCTTCAGATGTGCTGAGATTTTTAACTCCCAGAATCCCAAGCTAAAAGCTGTCTGGGAGTTACAGTCAGGTTAGGGAAAGCTGGTGTAAGAAGTTATGAACCATTTCAATTTTTGCTACAGTGTTTTTCTCTTTTCTGTCAACCTGGCAACTAAATTGTTCTAACCCAGCAATTTAAAATGATGCCATTCTTAGGTAGAATAAAATAAAATAAAACGAATATTGATTTGTGTGGCTTGTCCTCCCGTTCTGGAAGGCACGTAATGTTCTACTTCTGAATATGTAATATATTACTGATGCTAACAGAATCTAAACACCTAAGCAAGAAATTAAAACATTTCTGCCATAGCTTTTAGTAAAGTGAATTGATTCATACCGGTAGGTAAATCTTTTGCTATTGTTAAAGCTGTGGCAGCTTTGTTTGGCACATATACATGTAGAGAAATTTATAAAGAGCAGCTCTCCTGTTCCTGCGTTTTAGATTTTGATATAATATGATCAAGGACTTCCTTAAATGTATCTTCTTGAAATTCAGAATTTATCTGTGGACATCCATACTTTAACAGTTACAGATATTTTACATGTATAGACATGTATACATACATACATACACAGTTGTTAAATCACATTTATAGGCAAAGCATTTATTCACATGGTGTGTAAATGGAGTCAGGATTAATTAATTGGTTTATTTATGCATTGGCAGTTAAATTTTAACTATTTGATACAGAATATCTTTTGAAATTTATTTTAAATAGCAAATGAATTTGGTTCAATTCTCCTACCTTCTAATGGTGGAAATGGTAGGAATAAGTTGCACTTTCCAGTTTTTCTGATTTTGGGTCATTTTTGTGATTCTGTGGTCCACATGTCCCTCTGGAACTCTGATATATTCCCATATGGTAAATGTATGTTTCGTTCTGTAGAGGTAATAGACAAATATATATATAAAGGAGGAAGGAAGGGAATGTGAATCAACAGAGTTCCATATTGAAAGGAAACCCCCCCCCCCTTTCTGGCACTATAATTCAGTATTTCCAACCTTGGCAATGTCGAGGTGTTTGGACTTTCATACCTGGAATTCTCAGCAATAGCTATGATGGTTGGAGAATTCTGGAAATTGAATCCCCATATCTGGTCATTGCCAAAGTTACAAAACAATGCTAAGGTCCTTATATAACTATTCAGCTTTTATCTTTTAAAAAAAAAATTCAAGGGGATCCATTTGTAGATCCTCCAAATTGTGAAGTTGTTTATATAGAAAATTCCTATTAATGAATTTTAAATCAAGGAAAGGGGTAAAGATTTAATTTCACCAAAACATTCTAAATCTCTAATTCTCAGGGAATGTCTCATTGTACTTCAGAGTGATTCAACGTGATCAGAATTGAAATAATGTCAATTTAGTACAATTACTAATTTAATCAGAGTCCCCTAGTGCAGTGTTTAAATAATGGGCATGATCAGAGTAAAACTCAACAAATTTGAGAAAGGTCTTTAGCTGTTTTATCAGATAAGCACCTGCCTCAGTAGAAAGTATAGATTGTGAAACCCAAAGTTAATTTGATGGACATCTTAAATAATAGGGAAGTGTCTTCTGTAGGTAGATATGATGCCATCTTGTACAGGATGTGGTAATGGCCACAAGCTGGGATGGTTTTAAAAGAGAGTGAGGTAAATTCGTAGAGAGGGTAGCTCTATGAAATATAACTCAGCAAAAGAAATGTAATTACCTGGGATTTTATTTTCTTGCATTCTCCACACGAACTCAGAGCCTGAGATATATTCCAGACCCCAATTTTCTTCTTTTCACATTTGAGTGATAATGACTGGTATACGATTGTCCAGTGAGTTGGACCCAGCTGAAAGGTGAAGCCAGCCTGTCAGGATCTTAGTGCAGTATTTACTACATCTTTTGATGGAGACCATGCAACAGAGGAAAGCTACTGCTTTTCTGTTTTGCTTGTTCAGCCAGTCCTAGGGGGAAAAAATCCTGAGCTGGTTCCATGTCCAGTCTGATTCAGCAAAGCTCTTCTTACTGCGCAGGAGACTGTTTACTGAGGTATCTGTAGTATCTATAGTTGGATGGTAGAAATATATGAAGAGAAAAACACACACACACCTGGACTGCACTTTTGTCTAACGAGGCCAAACTTAAGAAATGTGTACATTTTCTCTCCTTCTTTCATCACAGGTGGAAGTTAAGCCATATGTCTTGGATGATCAGCTGTGTGATGAATGTCAGGGGGCCCGTTGTGGTGGAAAGTTTGCTCCATTTTTCTGTGCTAATGTGACCTGTCTGCAGTATTACTGTGAATATTGCTGGGCTGCTATCCATTCACGCGCTGGCAGGGAATTCCACAAGCCCCTGGTGAAAGAGGGAGGAGATCGCCCAAGACATATTTCATTCCGCTGGAACTAAGTGATTACTGCAGTGTGTTCATATGCAGGCCCTCAAAATAAGTGCACTCTTCTGTTCTCCTGATTCCTTTGCCCTCCCTTCCTATTCCCTCTTACTCAAGATAGCATGTCCTGCTGTTGTAGTCTGTAACTTAAAAATAGTGTAACAAAAGAATGGCCTATAATCCTATAGGTATTTTGTAGAATCTTGTCATTAAACTTTATGGGGAACTCCTTTTCCTATGGATAACACAGTGCATGGAAGCCAGGTTCTCTTACCTTCCTGGTTCCCCAGAGGACACTGCTTTCCTGCTATCTTTTCTTGAAGGAAGAAAGAACAATATTAAGAGAAATGAAACAATAGAGTATTTTGTTTTTTAATTAAATTATTGCTAATAACAAAATCAATAGACTACTTTTATTAAAGTAACCATGAGATAGGAACACTATGAATCTTATCTGACACGTTGTCCAACCGACCTGCCCTTTCCTTCTCCTTGCCCCCTTCCCTAGCCAAGCCTCTGGGAAGCCTGTTTTCTTGCCACTGATGATTTTATAGCAATGGAAACAGCTGTTAAATTAGTAACAGAAAAGAGCATGTTTAAAGCAACAAAAATGCATGAGCAAGGTTTAAAGCAGCATTAAGTTTCTTTTTTTTGTTTGATGTAAGGGTTCTGAAGCTAAATCTTTAGCACAGTATTGTGTCTCACCGTGCCTCCAACTTCCCACCACATTCAAATTTTTACTAATTGAGTAGGCAGAGCTTAGATCTGTGTTCTTCATCCAAGCAATCACATTTTTAAAGTTCCCGAATGTAAATCCTGGGTCAGTTTATAACTGGGGTGGGT
>QLTV01004086.1:5195568-5205677 GCA_003457575.1 Thermophis baileyi
TGCACTTATTCTTTATTATTGTGGTTGTTGTTGTTGTTTTGAAAGAAATTTCATTATCAGAATACAGCCCTACAAATCCTACCAAAGCTAAAGTAATGACAACTAGTGAACTGGCATGTCCTCTCCTGAAGAACAAATGTATAGATTTTATTTTTGATGGCTATATAGAACTCTATATCCTAATTTACTAATGTAAATCAGAGGCCAGCCTTTGCTCTCCATTTTGACATGAAATACAAGAACCTAAAGATATACCTCAAGAGTACATTTTAATTCCACCACCACCACCATTCCCACCCACCCCCATTCTATTAATCCACTCTTCCAGTACATATCAAATTTTGTCTGCTTCTTGGGCTTACTCTGGGATGTGAAACCAGTTCTAACCTCCTAACAAAGTTGTAACCTAGCAATTTATAAGAGGGCAAAGTAAAGTTTGTTTCCAGGGATGTTGGCTGAATGAATAGGCAAGCATGTCTGCAAAGGATATGCTTGTCTTTCAACAGAGAGCAAGTGAGTAAAAGGAATCCTGACCAAAAAAAAAAAATTGTTTGGGACTTAGCACAGAACATAAACCATCGCAGGACTCCAACTTGCTGAGTAATGCATGAAGTGTTATAAACATGTAAGTGGGGAACACAGCATATGTTAAAGCTAAGGCACAGGGTGGTGTTGATTAGATTGAAATACACTTGATGCTCTGTCAATCTTGAGAAAATCGATAGGAGGGAATGTATCCATCTCTTAACCACAGCAACAGGGTTGTAGCAGTGTGTAGAAAAAGCCAGTTGGAATCTGAAACTGGCATGATACCACCACAGACTCTTAAACCAAAGACTTGCTTAAGCATAGCTACAGAGAAAAAGCATCCCTTTTGTAAGCTCTCTTCCTCCCCATCCCTTTCCTCCATTGCCAGTTACCTATCAGAGGCAGTTTGGTTTTCAGTACATGATACATACCCTTGTTATTTTCCAAAGGTCAAAATGGAGACATTTGCTGTCTACTTGTCAAGTAGAGAAAGGGAGCTCCTTTTAATGAATCCCTGCAAATATTGACAACAGGAAATGCAAATGGAGAGTGCTCTTTTGTAGACTGTCAGGGACCTTTTTCTCTGAAGTACATAATTATAGTTGGAATATTCCTTTTAATTTTTTTAAAAAATGCTTGTAGGTGGCTTGGGGTGTCTTATTGTGCCGATCCTATCCAGTGAACAGGTGAGATGGGTTACCATTACAAGAAATAACACTGTTTGAGAAGTAGCTTTGAATAATAATTTTTTCCCTTTGTACATGACCTGCTGAATTTCGGTACAGTGTTTTTGTAGCTAACTTATTTTGTCATGCACATAATGTATATTTGTTATGCACTACTTTTGTATATCTTGTTTTTCCAACAGTGAGCATTTTTAGGCACACTTTTCACTGACGGGATATCTCTTTATGCAATACCTCAATTTTTCATATTGCAAAGAGTAGCTTTTTGTACTTTTATTACTGAGAGATCTTCATATACTTCATTTTTTAATATAAATAATTTTAATAAATTTTATTTTCTTATATTCTGCTTTTTATACATTTCAGTGCTCTGCATACATTTTGAATTATGGATGTTGTGCACTGGCAATGCTATTTTAGAATTTGCAGAGAAAAGAAAGCATGTTGCTTAAACATCTTTAGCCCAGCACCAGGTATTTGGTGTACATATAATTTAAGAAATACTTATATGTAAAGTTGAGACTTAAAAAAAAAAAAAGAAATTTTTAAAAAGCATGAAAGTGACAAATGAGAGTTTGTCTTTAGACTCTTGAAATTTAATGCATAAACATAGAGTAGAAGTTTAACAGTAACATCCCAAATTGTCTACTGCTTCTTAATAGATTTTTAAAAATAATACACAAATGCAGATGTTTTTTGGTGAATGTTTAGCCATTTTTAATCTTAACAAATTGATGTTAGGTGTTTGCAGAGATGTGTCTGCGCTTTTAAATCATATTTAAGGAAATAAACTCAAGCCTGCCCAATGGTGGGCATGTAATGTTAGTATGCATGACTAATATTAAAAAAAAATGTTATTCTACTAATATTCACTTGTGGTGATTGTGTGAAAAGCGTGTTTACAGATTATTTGGTTACACTTCAATTTACAGGGCATAAATGATTATCTCTATTACTCTGTACTCGAAATAGTGCTAATATAATATGTCCTTCAGATTACATGGAAAGTGGAGTTGCCATGTCACTCCAAGCATAACTAACATGTAATTAGTTTAAAAATCCTAGGGTATCACTTTATTTTAAAGGGGTGTAAACAAGCATGTCATTTTCTTTCAGAAGCATGGCACTGGCCATGTACTTACAATGTAGTTACAGAGTAATTACATGGTTATTTTTGCAATGTAAAATAAAGTGTTTCTGATTTATTTTATATGTAAAAGAACCCCACTGCCCCGTGCTTTTTTGGTATATAGTATCTACTTCTCCATACACAGACCTCTGCAGAACGCAAATCTAAAACTTGCAGTGAATGACTTTAGTGTTTTATAAGGATGCTGTTGGAAAGACTTGATAATTCACCCCTTTTTGTTTCTTGAAAAGTTAAAGCCTTCTGTTTTAAAAGGTGATTTAAAACTTGAATGTGATGAATTGTGGCAAGTTAACTTCAAGTTATGTGCAATACTTATTTCAGACTTCTGGAAGATCTTTGCAGTGTAATTCTTTGTTTTTAATTGCAGACATTTAAAAATGTCATTTTCTACTGTTCTAGTAAATCCTCTTTCTTGCTGGTGTTTCTAAAGAAAAGAATCAGAAATCAATCTTTCTACTAATGTAAATTTGAGATTATTTTTTAAAAAAAGGAATAAAAGAGGTTTTGGTCATTTGCTTTATTTTATTATCTTATTTTAAAGCTACTGTGATTGATAGCATTGTAAGAATTGGGACAATATTGTATTCAACTGTTTTATTTTTTATATTTTTAAAATTTAAAGTATAATTAGTTTTTATAATTTTCATCAGATTCTTTTGTTATATTTTTTGGAAGTGAAACTTTTAGCAAGTGGGTGTCTAGTTTTTACTAATCCCTAATATGTTTTTCCCCAATGTAATGCTCATATTATCAGAAGGAAAAGTTATTTAAGTATGTCAGTTACTTGTACTACTTGGCTGAATTTCCATATAGTTTTTACTGTGTATGGGGAGGTTGTAGTATTTATTATAGCATTTTAAATAAGGGTAATTCATTTTTTATTAAAGTCATTTTCACAATTTAAGTTCATATTTTTGTATGTTCTACTCTAAGTTATAACACAAGTTTCTTTTTTTAAGAGAGTTCATTTGTTGAAGTGATAGTGGAAAATTAATGTTATTAAATAGTTTGCAAATGACTATTTATAGCAGTATGCATATAATTTTTAAATATTTGTAATGTGAGATGTTGAATGAATAAAACTTTTAACTCAACAGTTGCTTGGTCTGTTATTTTGAACTCTCAGGGCCAAGATATAACTGGTGCCCCTCTGGATGGAATAATCTACTCTCATTAGGTATTCCATTTATGCCCTCCATAGCTTCTAGATTGTACAAAACTGTTACTGGGGAGGGGGCCATTTTTAAGGCTCATTAGTTTAAGGGACAAAATGGATGCTAAAAGCTTGCAAAGGTTAGAGAGATCATTAAAAAGTGAAAATACCCTGGAGGATTTTTCCCACCTGAAGAGAAAAAATGCACCTATTTTACCTCTCCCTACCACCACACCCTCTCTGGTGATATTACATCACTGTCCATGATCCTAGGTTCATAATTTATGAATGATTGGTAGGTTGGAGTAGAAATAATTAAAGTACGTAAGCATTGCAGTCTCAGATTTTAATCCCTGTTCATCCCTTAAGTGCAATACTTGATTATAATCATTGCTCAGTATGATTCACCTTTTTAATACTGCTGTTACCGATAAAACCTGTACAACAGAATATATAATATGTTATGGAAATTACTTCATATCTGTGAGCTGGTAGTTAAGCTGGTGGACTGGGAGCAGGGGGAATATATTCTAAGTTTACCTCAGCTACAGCAATTCATGGGCAACTTTGATCTTAACACTTTCACCTACCACACAGGATTGTTGGCATAGGGAAAAATAGGAAGATGGCAGACTAGGTATGTCACCTTGGCTTCTGATTAGCACTAAGTAACAACTATTTTTATAAGAGTTTCTATAGCTTGCCCAATTCCAAAACACTGGCTGGGTTACAAGAGGGGGCTTCCAGTCAGAGGGCTTTGAGTGAAGATGATCAACTGACCAGTCCAGGGGAAAGCTCCATGAAAGGGAGTTTTCTCTGGACTGAAGCTTTTTCAATTTATTAGCAAGGGAGCTGTGCTCCCTTAATTTATATGACACTCCTGGGTTAGGGAAAGTCCTAGAATCATCCACAAGATCCTCTATACAGCAGCATCTGCAGGACGACTCAGGGAACTGTGCTTCAGAGCAGCCCATGAGCCATTCAGTTGGAGTTGGGTGGGCAGCTGTAATCACTTCATTGTTGAAAAAGCAATTTTCAGTACTCCTGTGAGGTTGCTGTTCAACGTCACCACTATGCTGCCATGGTCATGTGATCCTGATTTACAACTTTATTAAATTTATATGCCGCCCATCTCACAGTTTGGGGTGACTCTAGGCGTTTCCTAACATCTCCCCACAAGTCATTCGGGAAGCTTTCTGGAGAAAGTCGATGTGGATCACTTGGGTGATGGTGGGATCACAATAGCAGATTTGGACTTGCAATTTCCTTCCTGGGAAGCTTTGCAGGGAAGATTGCCAGTTCTTCGGGTAAGTCTCCAGTCACCACACAAACACACCCAGTCCCTCTGCGCTTGCAAATATCTGAAAGAGTAATCCAACAATTCACAGGTTGCCTGGTTATAAAATAATAGAAATAAATCAACATTATTAAAAATTATACTACTAATAAATCAATCAATCCTCTCCTAAGATGGATGCCAATAAAACTTAGCTAGGTTTGAAGGATCAGTGTATTAGAGCTATCTTTAAAGATCCTGTAAAAACCATGAGGGAAGGAATTTTATTGACTTTTGGAGTGGGTGTGTATGTATTTAAACTGGAATACTGACATACAAAAGATCGTAGTTTTGGTTATTTAAAAAAAATAGTATGGGAAGAATGAATAGTGAAACCAAACCTGGAAGATGTCTGGTTTGGTCAATGTGTTTAAACATTATGACTTCTTTAGGAATTCCGGTTAAAGACCAACATATTAAACACCAGTTTTTCAGTGTCATGTGTTCATTTCATTGTTGTATTCTGTAATATTTAGTCATTTGCCTCTGGCTCTTTGACTGGCTTGTAACCTGCATGGAATAGACATCAATTTGTACTAAGCCCTAGTAACTTCACTCATGTTGGAACCCATGTAACATCAGTCCAAGGGTTGATATCACAGGCCCAACAATAGGAGAAAGTCCTAAAGTAGACATCAGTGCACTGAGGATAAGCCTTCAGCTGTCTGCTCACATGTCAACTGAAGGGGGTGGGGAGGAGAGCCAAATGCTATTTATATTTTGTAAATGTGGTACTCAGATATACATTGATGTCTCTGGCTGGAATCTCGTGACTTTGGCATGAATATTCAGCAAGCTCAGCATCCTAACATTTATTTTTAAACGTACAGCCCTGAGTATGTCAACTGGGTCAACAACAAGGAGCCAAGTGTTCAGTCACCTGCTTCCACTTAATGTTCTTCTGCCACTTAATCGTTGGGGTCAAAAGAAGCCCAGTATGAGATGCTCAAATAATGGTATGTTGGGAAAGGAATAAGACTATTGAGGTGGCAGTGCATCTGGGGGAAAGAATGCAAAGCATTGGGAAACATTTGGCAGAGTGGAGTAAAGGCTTTCCCAGGCCTGCCAGGCCCACACCAGGATTCTTATGGATATCTCCATCGCTGTAGCACTCTGGGAAAATACTCTGGGGGAAAGTGAAAAGCTTTCATGGAATGCTCACAGCTGGGGCCTTGAGCTACTCAGTGGGACCTATTTCAGCACTGTTCTGTCAGTAAGAATATTCCACCCAAACAATGTTTTGGATTTTACCTGCAGACATACAGTTTAAATAATGCAAACATATATTGGCACCAAAATTTCCTCTTTTCGTTTTTTCATGTCTCTCTTTTCCCAAATAACAACTTAAGTATGACAAAAATATTTGCTTCATGTATGCACTTTACATTTCTATGAGTTCCGCATAAAACTATAAAAGTAACATGACCTTTATTCTGTAAATGAAGGGGTCAATTTTTATATTATACCAACCTATTATTCTTTTAAGATATATCCCACTCTTTCCATTCTGCAAATATAGTTAAGATGAAAGGCGGTCCTGGGACACACTTGACATTTTGCTTACCTCTCAAAACCTTGTAATAGCAACCATTTTCAGCTTCCTACAGAATGACTCACGGCAACTTACTGACAGGTTTTTTTTTTTTAGTTAGATTGCCATCTCGTGATATTCAGTCTACATGGTTACCCAGATCTCACATTTTAGTCAGAAAGTAATTCTTGCCCCCTGGATATCAGACATGTGTTTAATGTGGGAAAAAGAATGAGACACTGACATTTCTCCCGGTTTTTTTCTCTGTCTTCTAATTTTTGCTACACCAAACCGAGTGCTATATAGCAGATTAAAAAAAGACTCCTCGGGAAAAGCTGCTTTTCCAGTTTAAGCTGGACTTAAAGCCGCGGGCTCCAATCTTTTGAGTGCCAGGGACTGGTTCTGTGGAGAAAGGCTTTTCCGTGGACTGAAGGGGCTGTGGTTTCACATGCTGCCTGCATCCCGCACATGCGTGGATGGGGGTTTTGCTCATTAGCATGGATGGGGGTTTTGCTCATTAGCATTAGTTTCTGGTGCGCTATGGACCATTACTGGTCCACGGCGTGGGGTTTGGAGACCCTTGGCTTAAAGTATCAGATGAGATCTTTATGTACGTTCTAAGGCCTTTGGAGATACAACTGGTGATCTAAACAAGGAGTCTTGGAGACAAAAAGATCAAAAAAATCTCTCTGTAGGAAGCCAGGTTACCTTCTAATATTTACATTTACCTTTTTTCCTCAGGCCTTTAGTTTTTTTGCTACTTTAATTATTCTTGGTTTTTTAGCTGATATTTTATTCGTTATCATATTGGATTTTAGGTATATTTTGATTAAGCACATAGATGTTTTCAAATTATATCTTCTGTAAGCCGCCTAGAGTCAATGTGAGTTAGTTGAGTAGTTGTATACATTTTCTTAATAAAATATAAATAAATATTACAACTTATTATTATACAATTGAATAATAACAAGGCTGAACTGAAAGCAGTTTCAGCTTTTTCTATACACCCCTGCATTTCTTTTGTAAGATGATTTTAAATAAACGCATGAGGTAGAAAGATTACAGGTGTTCTGGTAATCTTTTAACTTTCTTGACAAATTTATAACAAGAGTGGCTTTTAGAAAGCCAATACAGAGATGCTATCTAAAGTATGCAACACATAATTTGTATACACCATTTATTTGATATGAAAGCCTTGATATTTTTCCTGTTAATGTCTCCATAAAAGAAGCTTGGTTAGTTTTGAAAGCAGTTAGTGTATTCCAATAATAAAACATATGGGGGAAAACGATCATGGCCAAAGTTCATTCTGACTTTGAAAATACCAGTAGTTTAAAGGTATCATCGATTTGTGGGGCTCTTTACATCAAGTGTTAGCATTCATCTTTTAAGACTTAATAGAGACCTCAAGGTTGTTGTTTAATTTCCTAAAAGTTTCAGGTGGCTGGAAGCTGATGTGGCAATATAGAGGTGTTTTCATCTGATCTCATTGCTTCTTGGCTCTGTGTGAGAAATGTGCCAGTCTAGCTGAATACAGGTAGTCCCTGACTTACATCAGTTCATTTAGTGACTGTTCAAAGTTACAACGGCACTGAAAAATGTGACTTATGACCGTTTTTCACAGTTATGACCTTTGCAGCAACCCCATGATCATATGATCAAAATTCACATGCTTGGCAACTGGTTCATATTTATGACCGTTGCTATGTCCCAAGGTCATGTGATCACCTTTTGCAAACTTCTGACAAGGAAAGTCAATGGGGAAGCCAGATTCACTTAACAGCTGGGTTACTAGCTCATCAACTGCAGTGATTCACTTAACAACTGTGGCAAGAAAGGTAGTAAAATGGGGCAAAATTCACTTAAAACTATCTCACTTAACAACATAAATTTTGGGCTCAGTTGTGGTTGTAAGTCAAGGACTATCTGTAATATGTTTGAACAAAATACTATCATTTTGTAGTGCTTTAACAAATCCCCTCCTCTTTGGTTACTATGAACTGACATGCTCAAATAGTTATATATCTACATATAGGATTTATTTAAAAAAATTAATCAGCTTATAATAATTAAAACATATTCATTTTTTCACATATTTTTATTAGAATTTTAAATGAAAAGAATAAAAGTCAATACAATTACAAAAAATACAAATAAAAAAATAAAAAAAGGGAAGGGAGTAGTGGAAAGAGAGAGGGGGAAAAAGGAAAAGAAAGCAAAGAAAAGAAAACAGAAGTAATTTTCCCCTTCAATCCCAGAAGGTTAAAAATAAGTTTAGTTTATTACTATCTCTAAATAAAACATAATCTCTTTTTCCCCCATAGCTCCTGTCTTAGGTAAAGAAAACAAAGTCCAAATGCTACGTCAACCCATTTTTGTTAGCAAAAGCCCAGGCAACAAATATAATTATTTTCTTCTTTTACCCCGGTTGAAGAAGCCAATTTAATAAACTTTCTCTGAGTTTTTAAAATCATTATTTAACCCCTTCAAAAAAAAGTCTCGGAGATAATTTGTTAATTATTTGTGTTCCAAAGCAAAAATCCATCAGAATTTAAATGGATTTCTTTTATTATCAATTAAAAATAATCCTTTATTTATCACTTCTAAAAAAGTCCTTCCAAATTTTAGCAGAGTTCTTTTGTATATACAGAAGAAGAAAAAAATCCAAATCAGTTTCCTGTTTGAATATCTGTACATCTCCTTTAGGGAATAAGACATGCATCAAATCGATTTGTATTACATTTAAATCGCTCTTCAAATTAATTTCATAGACATCCATTGCAGCTCGTTCTTGTTTTATAACTTTATTAAATATAGTCTGTCAACACAGTGATTCAAGTGCAGGACAGGAGTTCATTTTAAGATTTGGAATATTTGTTCTTGTTCAAAAATACCTGGGATGGTGGGGGGATCAATACCCTTCTCTTCCCTCTGGGAAGGTGGGAAAGTTCAAGTCTGTACTTCTACTCAGTCCTGACCCAGATTTAATTTTAAACTTAAAAATCTCCAAAATCTTATTAAGAGTCTACAGAGTCTTTGTCAGATACTGTATACAAGGACCCATTAACTAATGTTCTCAGGTGAATGCACTACAAGCAAGCTTATATAGTCAAGTTCACAGTAGGAATTTCAGATGGTGAGATCTTTGATCACTTATACATTTCTGAGCAAGTGGAACATCCCTCCAAAGGTTACCTTTGCTTGTCATAATAGTGCCATTTTTGTAGCACTATTTTGTTATAGGGTTGGTCCCATTATCTGCAGCAGCTGTTTCACAGTGTGGTGTGCAGTCCCATTGCACCTGAGCTGTGTAAGCATAGTACTCTATTCAATGCTGTTTCAGTTACCTTTCCATCTTAAGAATAAAGGCTCTCTGGTTAGGGCTATCCCTTTTTATTAGGACTACATTCCTCACGAATTCCCCAAATCCCTCTGGGTTCATCCATCTCTTAAAATCTGTCTCAACCTACAAAAGAGCCCTATGTAACTACAGTGACCATACATCCTTTACTATAAGGGCAGTCCTTGATTTCAGAAGGCTGTCCTTTCATATTTATTGTTCAAAATTCACTTTTGTCTTATATTTTGGTCATTTAACGTTTACTGTACAAATGGTACCACTTAATTCACAGTCTTTCATATTCATGCGAAAAATAGGGAAATTGAATGGAGATTATATATATGTGTGTGTGTGTATATATATATATATATATATATTTTTTGTC
>QLTV01004086.1:5215344-5234994 GCA_003457575.1 Thermophis baileyi
AGGAAGGATGTGCTGCAATAAAACTATTCCCAGTGTTCTGAATCAAGCATAGATTGGTTATGCTATCATCAGGCCGTTTAACACAACGCAATGGTACATTCAATCAGATTATATTTTATTCTTCAGGCATCCTCTGACATCACTCACGGTTATGTAGAAGTTCTTCTGAATCTACAGTCATAATCTGGAACCATCACGAATATTGTAAAAAAGGATTAATGCTTCCCCATCTCCTCCTTGCTACATCTTTTCCCGGTAGCATGCTTGGAATGACTTCCTTTGGGCTAGCGTACTTCAATTACTCCCAGGCATACTTCAATGACCAATAAGAGTACACAGTTACGATCACATGGCATGGACTACATGGCATGGACTACATTCCCCAGAATGNCATGCATCCTTTCCCGGTAGAGAGTTTGAAAGTGACTTCCTTTGGGATAGCGTACTTCAATTACTCCCGCCCCCCAGGCATACTTCAATGACCAATAAGAGTACACAGTTACGATCACATGGCATGGACTACATGGCATGGACTACATTCCCCAGAATGCTATGTCTTAAAGAGACAGTTCTTAATTCTAGGCTAAACCCTTGTTAAGCCAGCACAGTGACTGTCATCCTTTGCACTTCCCTCAGATGAACTCTATACATCTCACTCTGAAAGAGCGAACAACGTATTTTATTTTTGTAAGCCATACTTGTATCGTTTACATGATCACATCCCTATAATGTTGGAGACCAGTTAATCTCCAACTAACATGCTAGGTTTTTTTTTAGTTAAAATGAAAAGAGAGAGAGAGAGAGAGAGAGAGAGAGAGAGAGAGAGAGAGAGAGAGAGAGATGACCTGAAATGCAAAAAATAAATAAAAATACAAAGAAAGTGCCACTACAGTTGGGTGGGAAGAGACCTAGAAGCGTTCCCCACCCCAGGGTTGTTGTTGGTTGTTTTTTTTCCTTTCCCAAGTCACATTTCCTTATATGTGCTCATACATATAGTTTGATCTGGGCCAGCTTTTAGTCTGCCCCTCCCCCCCCTCTCCCTCCCTCCCCCCCTCTCTCTGTGTTGCTATGGTGAGAGACAGATGCAGAATTTCCAGTGACAAATATAAAGTGATTTCAAATATTTAAATTCCCAGATTGGATTCAGACAGTTTATAACATGATGCATTCTACCTTTTTTCCCCAAATAGCAATCAGTTAAACAATGTAATTGCTGGTGTTTTCTTACCAGGATGACAAGTTTGCATTTCATAAGGGAAAAATATGAGCACCTGGTTCCTTGAGCAGAATTACCTGTTTGTCAACATACTAGAAGACAGATAGCAAGCCGGCCCTACCTACTTGTTTCACCCCACTCCCTTTTCCTGAAGGGAAAAGGTTGTCCTCTGCTAGTTTACACATTATTAAAATAATATTCTTTTTTCTTCTCTTGGTCATCTCTTCATAAGATGAGGCTCATGGCTGCAAATGCCTCCTGAAAGCCTTGGGTAGAGTTAATATGACAGAAGGACAACATTATTGAATAATGAAGAATAGTTACTTTATATTTAATCTTCTTAATTGGCATTTGCAGTATAAATTAAATCAAATTTAGTTTTTTTTATTTCTCATGCACTCTCCCATTTGTTGGAATATGACCCCTGGAATGCCCTTCAAAATCCAAGTGTGGTCTTCAGTCTAAAAAAGGTTGCACACTTCTGTGCTACATGATCTCATTTTAATGGAATGAATTTCTTCTGTGCTGCGAAAAACAAATCCCTATCACTCATAGCAAACCATCCTGCCATGTTTTAACAAGCTGAGTTCATGCCAGCAAACTATTTTACCTGCAATAGATTTGCCATCCCGGAATCCCTTTGGGATGGATTTGTTACAATGATTTCTCTCCAATTGCAAGACTGCATTGAGATCTCTTGCTACAATTCTCTCTGGTTTCACAGTTAAGAGTGCCATCTCATGGTTTGTTCTTGAACAACAGTTTGTATCCTTTTAGTTATGCTTTTTATTTATCTTTGTAACTCTAAAAAGAGTACATTCTATTTTAGGGAACTTTAGAAAAACAAAACAAAACTCATGCATGCTTTAGAATAGAATAGAATTCTTTATTGGCCAAGTGTGATTGGACAGACAAGGAATTTGTCTTGGTGCATATGCTCTCAGTGTACATAAAAGAAAAGATACATTTGTCAAGAATCATAAGGTACAACATTTAATGATAGTCATAGGGTACAAATAAGCAATCAAATCACATTAGGAAACAGTCAGTATAAAGACGTAAGGTCTGCAGAGGTATCTTCAAAAATATTCCAATCAGTGCAGTCAAAGCAAGCCTGTAGCTTTAGCTTTGCCTCCTCAGTCCAAGTCTTTACTGATTTAATTGTTGGTTTCGTGGTTTTAAATATTTCAATAGACAAATCAATACATTGGTTAACACAGAATACATAATCAAATATGTAATAAATATCCACTATTAACTTTTATTACAAAAATAAATCATGGGACGGAATAATTTACATTCATGTGGAAAAAAACAGCAAACGTGATAGGAAGATGGCTGGGAAAAATAGGTTTCCTTAGGTCTACCACTGTTTTGCATGCTTGACAGATGACTATCTATCCTCTGCTTAAATCAGTATAGCAGAGAAGAACCCAAAACCCCCAAAAGGCAGACAGTTCCACATATGGACAGATATTATCTGGGAGTTTCTCCTTGTTTTGGCCCAAACCTGATTCCCTTCAGTTTTCACAGAGCATAATTTGTAAAGCTAGCAAAACTCTATTCGAGCAAAAACCTGTCTACTGGATTATTCACCTGTCTCCTCCTCGAAGTCTTGTTGGTTGGGAATATCGGCAACTGTGATCTCATGCCACTCAATAGTTGACATGGCATCAGACATTTGGTGACGCATGTGGTCTTCATACTTCAGCAGTGTTTCTCAATTTTGCAACTTTAATTTTGTGGACTTCAATTCCCACAATTCCCTAGCCAGCATGCCAAGGTTGAGAAAGACTAACTTAAATGGGAGCTGGCTGTTTCACTATGCTTTTCTTAAGCCCTACTTGCATAGGGAGTAATCATGTTCAACCCTTTTATTCTGCTCTTTCATTAACATCCTTTTATAAACTTGGACATCTTAGTGTACAAAATTGTGAAGTTTTAAGAAACATTTAAAACAATTGAGAATTTATTGTCCCTTCTAAGTTCATATCAATTGGCAGCAGAATAAAAGTGTAAAGCATCTGTTTTTCCGTGATTGCTTTTTGGCAGCCCAGGTTCTCCATGAATATCATAAGTAGCCTAATATTCCTGTGTTTCCCATTCCATATCAATTATTGGTCCCTGTAATGCACTTTATTCCCTGAGCTAAATATAGACATGCTATTAAGACTATTATTAAGGCATAAATGTTTTAATTTCCAATAGAATTTATTAGATGAGCGAATGGGGGGGGGGTTTAGAAAAACCTACCTTGTTCCATTATGGACTAGCATATAGCCTTTTTTATATTATTCAGATTTCTTCTGTTTGAAACCCTGACTCCTGGACGATATTCTAAATGTCAGCTAAAAAAAATGTGGATGTTAAAATGCTCTCGCTCTCATTCTTTCAGATACTGTAAGTTGCTTACTCATTGCTACTGCAGTATGAGTCATTCAGGCTTCCTGTTATTGAACGAGCATATTATTTCTCCTCTCCCTTCATGCTGCAGGCATTACAACTTTTGCTCTCCCTGCTGCCTTCATGGGCTCGCCCTGAGTCTCTCTCTCTCTCCCTCCTCCTGATTTATTGGTTCAGTCCAGACTCTCCTGGTTGACCTTGTGAGTGATCAGGCAGGATGATGCGCCTCAGAGCTTGCTAGTCTCATATCAGTATGAAGCCCACTTCTGGGCCTCGCTTTGGCCGGCAGCATTTTCCAGTTGTTTATGTCACCCGTTTTGGGAAACACCCCTGTGGCACAAAGATTCGTTCTGGTGGCAAAAGTCCTCCTAAAAAAGCAGCCCAGGAGGACCTCCATTCCTGCCTTTCTGACAAAGCTTCTTCTGCCACTTTGGACAAAACAGGTCCAGTGGGTGTCGCCCCTCAGAGACAAAGGAGGCACCCAAGCTTGGGACCTGGGACGGTGCAAGTCCGAGGAAGCCAAACTGGACGTCGACAACCACAGAGTGAAGGCTGGAGAATCAGTATGGCCAAGCCCCCAGGCCGAAAAGCTTCTAAGCTAGCCCCTTCAAGGAAGAAAGGCCGGGGAAGCAAAAGGGGGGCAGCAAATTCTACAATCTCTGGTACTCAGAAATGCATGGGTTATCAGCACAACCCAGCATTTATCTGTTATAACACATTTCCCCAAACTGCTGCTTTCCAGATGCAAATGGCTCTTAGGCAGCAGAAACCAATACAGTGGAGGACTGACAGATTAAAGCTTAAATACCCTGTTCTTTCTGTGAATAAGAACCATTAATTTAAAATACACACATTTTCCCCCCAAACGGGTCAGTCTCATGGTGGCCAGCCAATCCAGTTATTTATTTATTTAGCGTATAGCATATCATACATGGAGAAGCAGTATGTATTAACATCTCACCTAGATTATTAAAACACCATAAAATATAAATGTTAAAAAGATCTATGTTCAAATACCACAGTCTAGGCCATCTAACCACTGTTTATATTTAAAAAAAAATTAGATACTGGACTGGTATATGCTTACGGCCGGTCACAATGTGGTCTACAGTTTGACATGGGACCCAGCAATCACACTGAGGGGAGGATACTATGCCCCATTTATACAGAGTGTCCTGGCAGATGTCATGTGAGGTGTAAATCCTATTCAGGATTGTCCATTACTGACATGGTAATTCAAAGCCATTGCTGACATGGTAATTCAAAGCACCTTTTTTGTGGGGTCATTTATATGTCTACCTACAGTATGTCTGGGTGTTCAATCCAGTAATTTTACATAAGTGGTGATCAAGGATAGGTTCACTACGAATTTTGTATTAGCAAGTGGATTTTTCTCTTCCTTCTTGGTTGCTACTGAGGCTGCGATAAGTGTATCTCAACTTTGGCAACTTTAAGATGTCTGGACTTCAACTCCCATAATTCCCCAGTCACTTCTTAAAGTTGTTAAGGTTGAGAAATTCTAACATAGAAAATATTGCCTACTTTGTCACGAAGGGCATATCCTCTTCACACCCTCAAATGGCTCCTGTCCTGTGCTCCTGCCAATTTGACTCTAAACTGGATTAAGAAAATCCTGTCCAGATTGAGATACTTTGGCAACAGCTTGTATAATAATTCAGTCCAGACTGCAGGTTACTGTGTCTTACAACTGCACAATTCCCCTCTTGCTTTTCCCTCACAGCTTTATGTTCTGATAAAGCAATTGCCAGCAACTTTCCTTCCTGTGAGTTTTACCAAACTCATATATTTCATAGATATATATCTGTGTTTATGTCTATATACCCATGAGGTTAAATTGAATTTATATACATAAACATAACATAGCAAAATGCATTCCCATGCAGCACAACAACCAGCTCTAAAGTAAAAATTCTTTTTTTTAATGGCCCTGGCTATCTCTAATATTTTCTAAAATACCTTTATTAGGAATGCCATTATAACATTATGGTTAAAACACTTTTTAAAATAGAAAATTCCTAGTTTAATACCCAGCAGTTTTTTTTTCTTTTAACAACTATTATTCCTTCCCCTCTCATGCAATAGCTATTTTTCCCTCAGTTTTTTTTTAAAATAAGTTGAGAGCACTGGTAAAAAAATAAGGAAATGCTGATTTTCTTTAAGCCTACAGAAAAGTAGCTACTTTGGAAAAGAAAAATAATAATTTAAACAAAATTATTCATGAAATTATCTCATTTTTCCATTTTTTTCAAATATTCTTTTTCTAGGAAGATTTATAAGGATATGTGCCAGCTTAAAAAGGACAAACCATATAGAAAGTCAGATGATATTAGATTAACTTCTGTCTTATGTACAATAGACATTCTCACATAGCATTTTCCAGATATGTTGAACTTCGATTTTGATAGGTAAAGCTTATACATCTAGTAGGCTCAGGCTACAGATGGCAGATAACAATACAACTAGCAAGAGAAACAATATTGATATTATTAATACCCTAGAAGTTCTAAAATCCAGCCAAACACACACCATAACCTTACATATTCAAAATTTATTTTAAAAATGATGTCAATTACTGTTAGTTATGAGCTTTGGACAATTGAAGGAGGAAATACATAAATTACTTATTCAGAATGTAATACAATGTTCATGAAACAATGCTTCATGAAAGTAAAAATTATTCATAATTTAAAAACTGAATAAGTTTCTGCTTTCTGCTTTCCAAATTAACTTCTTCTATACTAAATAACAAAAACGTTCAACCTAACATTATATAAGCTTTCATGTCAATCACTAGTTATAATCTAGGATGCAGACATAAAGAACAATTTTAGCATATCTAAAAATACAAATGAGCTTTTAAAAACTGATTTGCTCTAGAAAGTCAAAAGGTTACTGCCTTAGCAACAGACAGCATAGTGAATCCCTCCCTCCATTTTACCTCATTTTGATTTTCATCCTCCTTTTAGTTTCAGCTGCTATATGAAGGAAAAGATGAGCGATATATGAAAACATTATATTCCCTGGAAGGCCTATGATTCTGCTTTCAAATGATATGAAGTATTGATTAGTTTGTTAAGATCAACACCTAAACATACACCTCAGTTATAATGAAAGAAGAAAACATATATTTTACACCCACACGGTCACAGTAGCTTAAATTGAATCACAAAATAACTACAATTAAATTACTTTAATAGGTGGCTTTGAAGAGAGTGGAGCAGATGAGTATGAATTCTCTACATCCAAAGAAAACGCTAATGAAACGATCCTTTCAGAACAAAAGAAAAAGGTAGAACATCAGAATAATAGCAATAGTAATACACTGAAAAATGCTTTGGCTAGTTTGGGTCTCAGTAATGGTTGAAAATGGTTTTCTGTGTGGAATCATATTTGTTCATTGTATGCTGCTTCAGTATGCAAATAACATGTTAAAGGAATAATGACAATCTAGTTGTGACAAATTTAAAATGCTGCCTACTGAAGATGGAAGTGCTGATTTCAGAGTTAAGTTCCTTCCTCCAATCTAGGGGAATCTGAGGTTACAGATCTACATGTGTCCCCCAGCCTCATTTTTATAATTTGAGGCACACTTTCCAAACATTTGGAGGCAGGTTATACACATAAATTGTGGAGTACTGTAAGTCCTGACTAAGTTTAACATAGTTAAACAATAACTTCTCTCTACCTAAACTTTAATAATAGGAAGACATATTTCATTTTGCATCGTAACTGTTTTTCTAGGTTCTCAGAAAAGTTTAATAAAAGTGCACACATTTTTTATTTGTTTTATTATAAACAAATTAACTCAAATTTCATATAGTCATATGTCACAAATACTTATTTTGAAATAAGAACAATTATTAACTTTAAAAGAGTGTTTTAAAAGCTTATGTGGGATCAAAGAACAAGCAGGATAATGCCTTCATTATCAAAACTATAGCTAGATTCTCATAGAGTTCGTTTATTTTCCTTGATGGTGGTGTAATTCATACCCCATACAAACAGTGGTGGCTTTGAACATGTCATCATCCTGGCTTAAAATGCATGTGAATTAAATAGTATTTGATGTCATTGCTAGCTAGCATATTAAAGTTAGCATATTACTATTAAAATGCTGAGGAATGATTTTTGAGTTATATTGTTAACACAGACCCAAATTGCATTTAAAAAATTTCCTTATGAGGGAAACAAACTTTTTGAGATAAGCATAGGCATACTTCAGGTTTCTTTACCAAGTATACATATTTTTTTGAATTGGCCTAAAGGGATTCAGAGATGGTGGTTCATAGGAAATGATTTAGAACTGGAGTAGGGAAAATGAGAGGGAGAAAATTCTTGTTACATGAAGCAGTATGGTTCTGTCCATGTTTCTCACATCTTTTTTTCCTAGTCTGCAGTGTGGCTTGAAGTATTTGAAGTAATTTCTAAAATGGTAGAAGAAAATGGATACTTTAGGAACAGATTGGTGTCTAATTTTCATTTTTCAGCTGAAGGTAAGTAACAAGTGAACTCTTTTCACAAGAAGAAGTTGCCAGATAATTGAGCATAATTTTTACAAAATGCATTTGTTTAAAAGGACTTTCATATTAATTTTTATCTTACAAATCGAAAACAAAATCCCCTTTTTCCTCCTTTAGACCAAAAAGCTGTGGTCCAGTCCATCTAATGTTAATTACAGTACACTTAAGGCTTCTGAAATTATGTACTGGTAATGACTAGAATCTTTGCAGGAATCCAAATTAAAGCATACTCAATAGCCATCCATCCATCTGCTATTGTACAAACTAGTTGAATCTGCTCTTGAATTTCATTTTTTCATTATGAGGGTTTTCTAACATTCATATTTGTAAATAAGGTAACCTCAGGAGGGGAAAGCAACTGGCTTATCTTATCTGGACTCAAAGGCTAAGCATGGAAGACTGGGGAATCCCAAACTGAGGTGGAGGAATGGGTATGTGAGGCTGAGAAGTAAAAAAAACAACATGTAAGAAAGCAGTCCATGAAGTTATTAGCATCTGGATTTGACTTGAAGGAAGCTTTATTAGCACAATTCTGTATCCTGTATTCTGAAACAGTAGAAACAAGCCTTTATTTTTTTTATGTGATAACCTTTTAGTGCGCATAAAAGTGAACAGGTCAAATTAACTTTCATTTATTTGAGTGGAAGCCAATCTATAGAGAAATTTAGATGGGTTGTGTATTAATCTGAATTATTCCATTATGGCTTCCCAATAAAAACATCACAATGCTACAGTGCACTTGATACAGAATCCTATGGATTTCTTTTTTCAAGTAGGTTTCCCTGTCAGAGTATGAATATTCATAGACTGGAATAGATCAGCCAATGGGGACTGTTTGGATAGACATGGTAACAGGTCAACCAATGGGGACTGTTTGAATAGCTGAAACATAGTATTTGTTTGTGTGGGGCCATAAGAGACAGCTTGGAGTCTGGGCATGGCTTAAACTTGCTGAACTGTATATAAGAGTTGGTTTGGCCTCTAATGAGAGTCTCTGTATTATATTAGTCTCTGTATTATATCTTGCTTCTGTGAATATTACTTGTGTGATCATTGATTCTGGATTCTGCTGTATGGTATTGTATATAAAGAAGTTTCTTATATATAATTGAATCCTGCTGAAGTTCATTTACTTGTGTGCTGGTCAGATGTGCTGTAAACTCTGACATTCCCATGCAGTCTAGAACACTGGTTCTAGTTGCTCAGGAAGCCATCAGAGCAATCTCTCCCTAGAAATTATCACTTCAGAGAATACAGTAAATGCCTATTTTATTTGTTTAACTGATAATCTGCCTTTTCTTTGAAGCTGAAAGTGATTATTTCCTAGCCTTTCCTAGGAAATTATTTCCTAGTACTTAGAGCGCTCTCCTTCATTTTTTTCACAACTTGTGGGGCTAGGAAATAATCACTGGCCCCAAATCATCTCTTGAAACTTCAGTTGCTAAGAATAGTTATGTATCTGGGTTTCTCAGGTTCAAGCCCAATACTTTAATCATTTTACTGCAGTGAGATGGATGGAGCATTGACTCATCACTAATTTTTCTCTCACCTTTTTTTTATTATGTGGAGTAGCAATTCTGAATAGAGTTAATTCTGACAACATTTTTTTTGCCTGATTAACAAGGGGATAGACAATTTATTCTTGCATATTTATGCAAATCTTCCTTGGTTAGAAGTAGTATAACTCTTGTGTGATTTGACATGTGGCAGTTAAGTGTTCTCTTAAAGTGTTTTTTTTTTTAAATTCATAACAGTGGCATTCATTATTCCATGCCTTAAGGATGAATGAGATGCATTTCAAAATAAATAATTTGATTTGTTGGTTTCTTTATTGATTTGTTCTGGTAATTGTATTTCTTGCAGCATAACTGCCCACAATCGCCGGGAGCTGGACAGCATATACATTTAATAATAATTAATAATAATAAAATAAGTTATTTGCCATTTTCTACTTCAAGGCGCTTTCCCAATTTTCCAATCAAGCCAACAGCTCTAGGATTCTCAAGTACTGATCAGAATTAATTTTGTTTAGTTTTTGTTCCCACAATCAGCCAAGATCATTGAATTGTGTCCACATTAATGGCATTAACATCTAATTATTTGTTATCCAAGTAGATGCTGCAAAGAATTCTCAGAAACCTTTGACCATACAAGGTAGGACAGGGATGTTTAAATAGCTTCTTATTTAGTTTACTATACTATAACGCATAGGTGATGGTTTAGAATTCCTGTTGTTAGAATTCCTAAGTATGAGGGCAAGAGTGCTGATAAGAAGTGAGTGATATGAATACATTTTTAATGATCTTCCTTGATATGTTGTTCATTTCCAGTCCTAATTTAATGTATTTGAGCAATAAAGCCCTTCATGGCTTGGAACTGTAGTATCTGAAAGAATGCTGCTTCCTGTATATCCCAGGGGTGGGTTCCACTTACCTTCCCTACCGGTTCGCATCGCGATGGAAGTGTGCGTTTTGCCTACGTCACGTCGCAGAAATGACCCTCTGCGTATGCGCAGAAGCCTCTGCACATGCGCAGAGGGTTCTTTGCCAGCCACAGCGACCGGAGAACCTGTTCGGGGGCATGGACAGCCGGAAGCGGATGCAAATTTCCGCCACCAGTATGGGAGAACCGGTCCGAACCGGCAGCAACCCACCACTGGTATATCCCTATATCCTAAAGCCATCTCAAATGGCCTACTTTAGCTTCCCTCCCTCATTGTTATGTGGGTAGAGTGGGTAACTAGCAGGAAGGTTGTTCAGTGGTAGCTCTTCAGCTTTGGAATTCCCTCCCCAGAAAGGCAATATTTTGGCTGTACTTTCCATGCTTTCAACTGGCAAGGGATTAGAGAGAGAAACAAAGAGAATCAGTGTGGAGCAGTTGGCTAGCAGAGTTGCTTCTGGCCTGGTCCTTGATGTTAGATTCAAAATCAGCTGCCTGGGGATTTGCCCATTCCAAATGCGCTTTTCCAGCTAGAATGCCTGAAATTTAAAATAGAAAAGCCTTGATCACAGAGTGGACAGAAAAGATTTCTGTTGTCAACTGCCATTGCCTTGCTTATTTGACAAAGGCAGAATTTTTTTTAAAATTCCCAAGCTTCTTAATGTGTAAATATTGTGGCGATATTTTTAACTTTTAATTGCTGCTTTTACTCTCCGTTACTGTATGCTTTACTGTGTAATTTATTTTGTAACTTTTTGCAGTTTTTTTAATAGGCCTTTATAATTTTGTTAGCCTTTTATTAACCTGAATTTTAAACTACTCAGAGATTTTTAAATTGCAAATAATGTACAAGCATATTAAATAAATAAAGAGTCATTTCTTTAAAATTAAATGAGGGATGCATAGGAAGGCTACATCATCATGAAATAATAAGTATTTGATACAGAATATAATAGTAAAGTATCTCCAGCTGTAAAATTAGAACAAGGATGATTCCATACAACATATGTGTGATTTATTGATAAGCTACTTCATTGTGTATGCTGATTCTGACTTAGAAAAATGTAATTTTAGAAAAATTTTCATCCAAAGGTGGCCTGGATGCAGAATTTCATTATATGAAAATAAAGCAAAGATTAAAACTGACATTCTATTGATGTAGTTTCCATTAAAGCTTTGTTGCTTTTGCACAATTCAAAGTAACACAATATTAAGCTTACCAACTTAATTGGAATTTCTAGCTTCATAGTTTAATTAGTTTTAGGAAACTGATTTACCAATCCATTAAGTGTTAACTGATTAAATTTATACTGACATATTTCCTCCTTCAATTTGTCTTTGCTCAAAGTAACATTTAAGTTTGTAAGCTATGTGAGAGCCGAATATTTATCAGAATATTGCAAATGAATGCTGGTAGGTTGGAATGCTTCATATTTCTTTGAATTATTAACATGATAAACAATACCAGCTAGCCAGATTACAATTTTTTATTTTCTTTATTGTATATGAAGTGCTTTGGGATGATTTTTACTAGTACAAGTACCCAGTTTTTTAAAGAAATAAAAATAAATTTAAATGAATTGACAATCCATATTATACATTTTAGAAATTTAATATTAATACATTATGCCAATTATTATGCAAATATTTATCATAAGATCCTATCTATTCTGAATTACAAATAATTTTCTGTTTGTTCAACAGGTGTATGTCATAGATTTTTGGCTGTTAATCATGACCTGTAATTTAACCTATCATACCATTTTACAGAAATCTTCTGTTTCTGTAATTTCAAAATTTCAGTTGGCTTCAGCATATTGGCTATGATGCACAGATTCTTTCATCTGTGGCATAGGACCCAAATTGTTGGGGGCAATATGCTGACTCTGTAAACCGCTTAGAGAGGGCTGTAAAGCACTGTAAAGCAGTATATAAGTCTAAATGCTATTGCTATATGAAAACATGGAATTTGTTGAAGCACATCCGGTACACCAAGTACAACTGGAATATCTATGTAAATCTAAAAAGACATATCTTGGAAGACATATCAGATATACCAAATACTGTTGCTTGGAAGACATATCAGATATACCAAATACTGTTGTTACATATGTGAATGGAACAGTCATGCAGGAGAGGCACATTATATTAAAAAAAAACCCTGGCGACTCCGAAAGAATTTTGTTCCAAGATAGAAAAATGTGGCATGTGAACGGCTTCTTGATCCAACAAAGATATGCTTCACATAAAACTGGGACTGATGAAAAATTTTGTGAAAGTGATGAACAAGGATGGTGAAGGCTTTTGTTATTTGAGCAGATGTTTCCAAGAATAACTGATGCCAAGATTAAGGAAAACATTTTTGTTGATCCGGAGATTAGATATACCATCATTGACAAATGATTTGAAGATGTGTTAGTGGGGCCAGAGAAAATCACCTGGAAAGCATTCAAGGATCTTGTTGAGAATTTTCTTGGCAACTATAGAGCAGCAAACTACATTCAGCTGGTTGATAAATTTACAGCATACAAGACCATGAAGTGTAACATGTCACTGAAGATTCATTTTCTACATTCACACTTGGACTTCTTTCCCAAATGTCTAGGTGCAGTCAGTGACAAACATGGTGGAAGGTTTCACCAGGATATTGCCACAATGAAAAAAATAGTATCAGGGCAACTGGAATCCATCAATGTTGGCTGACTATTTTTTGCTGCAGCAGCAAAATACTTTTAGCCTGTTGAACACATGCAGCATGTCAGAAACGTTATGTGATTGAATACTTTAGTCATTAAACGTTAATTTCATATTTCTCAAGATTCCTACGTGATACAGACATTCTGAAATTATATTTGTATTCAGTTTGAGAGGGTCTATCATAATCACCAAAAAAATTTCAGGAAGCAAAACCTTTTGAAAAAAAATTGTTATCCAGTGAACTAATGTTTATAATGCATCTTAATTCAATTTGTGCATGATGAACATACTTACTAGTGTTTGATCTTTATTGTAATCCTGTTTACCTAACAATATAGGTGCTATATGCAGTCTATTTAGGAGTCAAAGCTCTTGAAATAGGAGGGTCCCTTGCAGCTTTCTCCTGCATTGTTTTCTTACAATAAGAATTATAATGTTTAAATGCACTTCTATTTTTTTTAACTAAAAATTGATTTTATGGACATACAGTACTTCCACTTAAAACATGTTGTCATACATTGGTCCTGAAAGTAGTAAGAACTGTTTTGTCAAAAATCTGTTTATACCTCCGGAGGAAAGAATGGATATGAGTAATTCTCCCTACCTCTCCTCATTTGTCATCATTCATTAGAAATTACATATTGGCAATTATCTTTGGCTATAATTTGCATTTTTTAAAAAGGCACTATTATGTTACTCTCATCGCAAATTATAGCTCCTTTTTTCCCCAGAGCTTTAATTGCGGCTCACTTATTAAACTCTATTTAGCTGAAAGCTCTTGATTCTAATGCCTTTTTTCTAATTACTAGATTTTGCACAATATTGCACCAAAGAGATAAGTTTCCTATTGATCTGAATTCTTTACCAGATAAATTGTGAAAATAAATGGAGTAGTCCAAGTAGGATTGTAAGATACAGAATAACAAATCTGAAGAAACAGGTTCATAAGTGATGTGCAAAGTGTTCTCTTATCTTTATCTAATATAATTTTAATAGTATACATTGTTTAATGGGGATTATGAGTCATTTCCCCCATAAAACAAAGTACTGTTCACTGTAGTGACTAAAATGCTGGGTTAGAAACCAGGAATATGTGAGTTCTAGTCTTAGGCATGAAAGCTGGTTGGGTGACTTTGGGCCCATCTTTCTCTTTCAGCCCAATCCACCTGATAGAGTTTTTGTGAGGGAAAATAAGACACAAGGGTGTTAAGTATGTACACTGTCTTGAATTGACCAAAAATACAAGGCAGGATAAAAAGAAATCTAATCTATTCTTCTATATTTTCTCATCTGAAATTCTTCTACAGGTACAGATATAAATCAGAATTTGCAAAGTGAAATTTCTTTTACTGAGACAGTAAGTAAAACAAGTTTTGTTTCAATGACAAAATAGGATTAAAATATATTAAAATATAGCATTTATATACTTCGGCCCAATGGAAACCATTCATTAGATTTACCTGTAGAAATACTTTGGGTTACAGTTACATTATTGCTTTGTATATTGTATATAGTTTTAGTTTTTAATTTATATTTCTTTTACTGTATATCTTCTAGCACAGTGGTTCTCAACCTTTTTAATGCCGCGACCCCCCGTGACCCCCTCCCTGCCGCCGTGACCCCCTCTCCCCGCGCGCGATGGGGCACCCGCCCGGATGCCGCCATTTGGGTTCTTTTACCCTCTGCGCATGCGCAAAGCATTCTGCGCATGCGCAGAGGGTAAAAGAACTCAAATGGCGGTGTCCGGGCGGGTGTGCGAAGTCTCCCGCTTCCGTGGCTACTGGCTGTCCGGCGACCCGCAGGCACGGCCGAACTGGGAGCATTTCCAAGATGGCGGGCTAGCGTGCGCGGCGACCCCTGTGAAAAGGTTGTTCGACCCCCAAAGGGGTCGCGACCCACAGGTTGAGAACCGCTGTTCTAGCATTTTATTATTCTCCACTGTAATTTTCACTCCACTTTTGGTATAGCATGTTAGGTCCTTTGTGCTCCTTTTTAATAATTGGACCCAACCCCTTATTTTGTAGCAATAATAAAAAATTGGTTTGGAAACACTTCTTTTGCCCAACCACATGTATTTATATTGGTCAAAGCTAATTTCAGAGACAAATAAATGTCAGTAATAGAGTCAATAATGACAATGGAATGCTGTGCCACTAGGAAAGTTGATACTATGGTAAAAAAGATTAAGTTATTGAATAGCTACTGTAGGTGATTTTTAAAGCTGTTACAAAATACTATGAGTTTGCCTTTTCATCCAATGTGGTATATACACTTTTATTTCAAATAAAATAAGGAGACTTTTGTTGATGCAATTTTTCATAATGGTTTCCTCAAGAGATATTATTTATTAATTAGAAAGATATTATTATCTTTATAATAGACCCAAGACATGGATATGTCTATCATGAAACTATAGATTCCAAACATGTACAATTTGAAATTATATTGTTTGCCATATTTCATTTTTTGGTTGCTAACAGAAGGAGACTATCTAGTCAAATTGTTTCTCATTATTTGAATTTGAAGAATATAGTATTAATATTTGCTGAGTGTAAATCCCAAGGAATAAATTTGTTGGCTTATGATAATTTCTCCTATTATACTTTAATGTTAGGGAGGAGTCTCTGCTAGTATCAAATATTACCATTTAGGGAATCCAAGATACATAGGGAAGATCAATTTTATTCCATGCCTATTGGCCCTTCGAGGCAGATTATGTCAGGAAACAGATTCCATAAAAATGTTAGAAATCTACCTTATTGATGTAGACTATATAGTGGAAACTTGACAGCCAGAGTGTGTTTTCCTTTCCTTCATTTTATAATCCAGGGATTTAAGGGAAAATCAGCTTGAGTTTCTTTTTAATGGTCTTTCATTTCTAAGGCTTAAAACATTATTATTTTGCATTTCATTCAAAAAAGCTCCTTTTCATTTCACTCTCACCACCCTATGCAATGGGTTTGGATAAGAAGTAAGATGGCTTTTCTACAATATGTGCAGAATATTCTGCAGTTATACTGTATGTTCTGCAATATATATCTGCACACCTAGAAGGCTCTTAATAAATTATGATTTTGCAGATAAATAGGTTAAAGTCTTTCAACTTGATATATGCTGAAAAAGAAATACTCAGTGCATTTATTTGTTTTAATAAGATGTTCTTAACCAAGGTATTTAATCTTTTTCTTTTAGGATGAGGCAATTTTTGGATGGGTATAGGAAAAAAAAAAGAAACAAGGAAAAGAAGATTTATTTATTGTTCTTATTTTCATTGTTATATACAATTAGCACCTAACCATTCAAGAGAAAAACATTCCCACCATCAGAAGTGCTGGAACATAAGTGTCATATAGTTTATATGAAGAATATACAATATAAAGTGCAAAGTATGCATTTGTGATTATTGCATTTAGTGCATTTATAATTACATTACACTGTTATAATATTTTGTTTAAATTCTAAGTAAACAATGCTCTATGTTAGTATTTTGTTTAAATTCTTATATAAGAATACAATACAATATGGATCTAACGCTACTGAAAGAACAGTTAGAATTTCAGAAAAAAATAAGTTTGTATGAAATAAATATATAAATTGAAACGTCTGAAGTTCTGAATTAATTTTATTCCCATGCAATTAAAATTGCATACCTGAATCTTTGTATGTATATTGAAACATTTAAGTAGCAGTCAGTCATCAATCTCAGCTTGCAAAGCAGCAAAGTGTGAATTCATAAAGGTGATGAAGTTGGGATGCAGTGGCAGTATTTTATTATTGCAGTTAGGCATCCCAATGTTATTCAACCATGTAACCTACCGAGTGTTAAAAGGAAGGGTCATTCTCCTTCCAACATTCACTGTCATGATATAACTTTTCATTGCTTCCTTGCCTCTATGGATTATTGCCTGGAAACCTCATGAGTCATACTGCAAAATTATATTATCTAAGAGTAATATGTTTCCTGAAAACCCCAATAAAAATGATCCTTTCCTGAACAATAGAACATTGTCACATTTGTTATTGTTTATTATCAATCATAATACCAGCATTTATAATGTAAATTATTTATTTAGGTTCTAGAACAATAAATTTGAACATTTCTGTCCCCATCTACATCTACATGTCTTCATCTTCAAGTTCATGCCTTCAACATAGCATTCCACCTGCGAATGTTGTCACAGAGTTGATATTCAGCATCCATGTACAAAATATAGTTTAGATGTAGGTAATGCATTTCCATGCAAGTTCCTGTTCCCCAGTGGTAATACATAAATAATCTTCTGCATGAAATTTCTCTAAAATAGGGATGTGATAGTTTGGTAGTTTACAGTGCAGGAGCTTAGCACACTGTAAAGCCTAAAATTGCTACCTGCAATATATAAACTGCACAAATAGGAACAGCAAAAAAAGCCCCCCCCCCAAGCCAAGTTTGACTTTTTTACTCTTGCCCTTTTCATTGGGAATTTAATGTAATATTAGTTAAATGTAGCTGATGACTTCATAGTTAATTGTCTAAATGCAAGATGTATTGTACTTAATTTCCAATTCCTGCTTTCAGATTACCAGATGTTAAAATTCAGCTTCTCTTGGAACCCCAAAACAATCAACCCAAGAATAAAAAAAAAATAGAGACACAAAATCCAGGATTTTCCATAACATCATTGAACTTTCCTGAAAGACAACTAATCCCATTCAGTGCAGATCTTTAAAAGGTTATACTTGGATTTGAAGAAAATATCTAAATTACAGTCATATAGTTACTGTTACAAACTTGGGCATTGGTCCAACCTAAAAGTGGAGAATCTGTAGCCATTAAATTGCTCTTTCCTGCAGTCTGGCCAAGGATAAAAATGTTGGAAGCTGCTATTCAATAAGACCTCATAAGAAAATACATTTGTGCAAGACTTATCTAATCAAATTATAACTCATGTACAGCTTGGTGCTAGGAGAATTGAATGTAGCAACAGAGAGTATATAGGCTTAGATTTTCATTAGGGAATCCTACAAGATATTATTTATTATAAGATAAAAGTCTTTTTAAAAGATGTTGATTGCTTTCATCTGTCCTTAATATTAACATCCCTCAGGAATGAAACCTTGTATTAATTATGTCTGGTATATATGGTATGCAAATGAGGTTGTATGTGCTTAGATTCTACATTTTAAAACTGAATGTGGAAAAAAACCCACAATGCTTTTATTTTCTGAAGTTTTTTGAGTTGATGATGAATAAGTCTGATGAATAAGATAGGAGTGAATTGAGAGAGAATTAAATATTTTTGTTTTACAAAGGTATCCTTGAACGAGAATGAGAGAAAACATTCATCTAAAATGATAGGTCCAAGTAAAAAATTGCACCCAATCAATACCTGAGGTGCTTTATTTTATTGAATTCCTACAGCCTCAGGGAATATATCTGCCTATAGTATCTACGGCTATGGGAAGATTTTTTTTCCCTACCAGAATGAGCTGAAGCATTAGGTGCAATGGAATAGAGGCTTTGGGTTGCAAACACAGGCCAAGTAAAATAGGGCCTAGCCCACAGCCACTGCTACTCTGATTGTTAACAACTTTATTCTGCCTCTAAATGTCATTCACTGAATGAGATTTCCATACCTCCACCCACTTCAAGAAAGCACATGGATTTTGATGCCTTGCTTTGAGAAGTCTCCAAATGGAAGCATCAAGATCATAAAGACTGAAACCAACATGCTGTTACCATCTCCTTAATCTGAAGAACACCTCAGAGAGACGTAGAATTGACTGGGTGGGAGGTCCTACCCAATACATGTGGTTGCCTTGGCCAGCTCTTTGGAAGCAGCCTGAAACCAACATTAATTATTTCCAAGATCACTGTTCTACAAATTTTCAACTTTTATTAGTTTCAGAAATGAAATGTGCCATTTCTTAATGAATTTCACATGCTGAATTCAAATATAATAATGAAATTTGTTAGTTGGCTCTAGTTTTCATGCAACGGACATTTTACATTTTCCAACTACAGGTAATAGGCAAATAATGCACCAAAGCTTAATACGTATACAGTATATAAACCCCGTATATTTTTATTAAAATTAAGTGAATTATATTCGCAACAGTGAATACATGAAATAATCTATTGTATATGTTTATCAAGAAAAACTAATTTTGCAAACAAGTTTAAAATGTTCAAAACTTTAAATTTCTCATTAATCTTGCTTTCAGTTTGTGTCCCTTTTGCTTCTCGTGACTTGTCTTTTGTATTCAAGGAAAGGATTGTCTCTTACAAGTGTCCAACAGTAGTATGCAAGCATTGATGGGCTCCATTTACCTTGATATCTTTTTTCCATCGCTGCAACGTCTTGATGGAAGCGA
>QLTV01004086.1:5236247-5283573 GCA_003457575.1 Thermophis baileyi
TTTAAATAAAGCAGAAATTATCTGCTTTATTTAAACAGGTTCGAGGCATAACTAAATTTACTAGCATAAAACAATGTTTAAAGACACTGTCTAACTCGCCAAGCAACAGATACTGTGCCTTATACAGAATTTGGTGAAGTAATATCAGCTAATACTGCATCATCTTGGTACACGTGGCGGTTTTTTATTGGTCACCAATACTGACTATGTAATCTATGGTGTAAGTTGCATCATGCATTTTATATACCTTACTTCATTAGTTGGTTGCTTATATCATGGAAACTAGAGCCAATATACATTTTTAAATGTTATTTTCGTTTTTAGCACCCCAACATTATGTAAGAAGAGTTGTTTTCATGCTCGCAACTTTTTACCTGTAGAACTGAATTTTTACTAAGTTTATTGAGATGAAAGGGATAGGATTATAACAAGTCCACTAAATTATTTCCCATTTAGAACCTAATAGGCAGAGGATTTTTGGTTTCTAACAGCCTTTCTATGATCTGATGAAGAGCAGGACTACTCACTAGCAACAGAAATGCTTGCACTACACTGTTTATTTAAGAGTCTACAGACTTGAGGAGTCCTTGGTGCTCTCTGAGCTTGGTTGTTTTTTTGCAGATGTTTCATTACCCAAACTAGGTAACATCATCAGCTAGCATTGATGATGTTACCTAGTTTGGGTAATGAAATGTCTGCAAGAAAACAACCAAGCTCCGAGGGCACCAAGGACCCCTCATGTCAACCCTGAGCTACAAATATTCTCCTTTATTAATCTACAGACTGTTCATTAGCCTAGGACCTCATTATTACAGATGTAAACTGTACCAATAAAGTTGCCTTTTGCAATTGACTGATGGTGATTTTGTCAGTATCAATGGCGTTCAAGTGGTAATCTAGAAGTTTTGGATTGCACCAGGGCATTATAAGTACTGTCTTTGCTTGCTTTTGCCACAGCCATTCTACTTCTACTTGCAGGTCTTTATAATTTGTGATTTTCTCCAGTTATTTCTCTTCTATTCTGCTGTCTCCAAGTACTGCAATAGCCATTATCCAGATTCTTTTTTCTGGACAATTGTTAAGTCTGTCAAGTAGTCAAGTGCTTGTCTGCTTGAATTCTAAAGTCTCTGAGCACTTTCATTTCTTCATTTTCTATTATTTTGTCTATTTTGTGATCCCATCCATTTGTGCTTGTAGGCAAGTGGTATTTCTTGCAGATATTCCAGTGAACCAATTTTGTTACTTTGCCATGTCGTTGTTTATATTCAGTCTGAATGATTTTCTTGCGGCAGCTAACTGGGGGGGGGGGGTCCACAATTTCTTCAGGTTCTTTGTACAAGCAGAATTTGTATTCTGTTGCTGTCTTCTTAATTCAGACATTGTATACATTTGTTCTTAAGGCTTGGTCTTGTGCAACCAGAATTAGTCCCTTGGTCTCTTTTTTCAATTTCCCCACTCTTAGCCATTGCCAGGACTTGTTATTATCTAGTTGTGTGTGTGTGTGTGTGTGTGCGCGCGTGCGCACGTGCGCGCACGCGTGTGCGCACATGCATTGGCCATGTAATATTCTTCCTTGCCATGTCTCTTTTCTATTTTTCCTTTGTTTTTTCTTGTAAACCAGTTTGGTCTCTTTGGTATTCAGTAAGCTCCATGGTGTACTAGCTTCAGTGCATCTTCTTCATTGTCCTTCAGATATTCTTCCACTGTCCTTTTTCTTCTTCCATTTTCTATTTGCAATATTCTACACCCATCTATGCTCCTTAACAAGTAGTCAACATTGCTGCATGGAGAAAGGGCATGATTGGTTGTCATTATTTTTCTGGTCCTCCTATCCAGCGCTTTTAGTTCAGCTTGAGTCAAGTCCACTATTCCTGCTGAGTATCTAATGTGTTAATTGCTATTATTATTATTTAACATTTATTATAGTCATTCAACTTCAGTGGATACCGGGTGGCATATAAAACCAAAAAATCCATAAAAACAGATAAATAAAGACATAAAACCACACAGATAATCTGGACTAAAACAATCTGAAAAGCAACACAAATCAAACAGAACAGGCCCATCCCAAAATATAATAATAACATCAGCCCCAGGCTTGGGGCCAAAGTCAGATTTTGAAGGCTTTCCAGAATCCTAGGAAGAGGGCACAGTCCCTATCTATAATGGGATGCTGTTCCTGAAGGCAGGGGCCACAGCAGGCACGCTTCCTCAGTCTTGCAAGTTGACAACATTTAGTAGAGGGGATCTGTCACATGCTAACAATCAAGTCTGCAAGTAGAGGGTTCAATTTACTGCTTTATTGTTCAAGCCTACATACAGGAATCTTCTCAATGGTTTGCAGCTGGGTAAAACTAGATACGGGTCAATGGCATTCATGGGTGTGGGTGTATTGGACTTCACTCTCTTATGACTATATAGAGACTCTAAACTAATTCCCCACTTTACTCCTCCCCCTGGCTCTGCCAGTCTCTCTCCAACAGGACCTGAACACTCCCACTTTTCCAGAACTTTTGCCTTCTTCAGGTAAAGGTGAGTATGCCACTTGAGTAATTAGTTTGCCCTCAGCTTTCATTGGAAAACTTTCTAGTTTCTAGGTTCTAGTAATAAAATCCAACAACAAAGAAGGTCCTATGAACCTAAAGTCTGCCACTATTCTTGATGAAAACCATGTGGAAGGAGGCTATTGGAAATACTTGCTGTGTTGCAGCTGCACAATGTCAGCAGGTTTATTTTTATATTTCCTACAGCTGTTGTCAAATTACCCCTGTTTAATAAGCTATGCACCATCCTTTGTTTCCTGCACACTACCTCTTTTCTTTATGGTATGCTTTAATTGGACATGAAATGCCTAATCACAGTTGTGAAAACTATGAAAAGGAAGGACTTGTATGTATCTCAGTTTATTAAACTGAAATAGGATGGTCTGAACTGAATATATATTAGTGCCCCTTTATAAATTTTGCCCAGATTTTGCATGCTACATGCCCAAACTATGGCATATTATATTCATACTTCCTACTATAATTTTAGATTGATTCAGAATACGAGTTTGAGTCATTATATAATTAATCTTCCAATCCATTTTTCATGTTATTTGCATTCACCATCACTCAATGAGGGTGAACATGCTTTGTTTGTAGAATGAACCATATCCAGCCTCTGAAAACTCTAGGGAAGACAGAAAATTCTTTGTCCAAAATTTTTAAAAAGCATATTATTTCTTGTGGATAGGTTTACTGCAGATAGGTTTACTACTGGAAGAGTGTTTGTGGTGATGGGGAGAGCTTGTGGATGACACTGTCAATTATCCGACTAACAGACCCAATAAAAGCAGGCATCTTCAGGAACTTTAAAATCCCAAAAGCAAGTCTTTATCGAGTACATCATTCCGGCACAGAAGAAAGCAAAACCAACTCTAAATTTTCCCATGCAACCCTGCATAATTAAAAATGAGTTTTTAACTCATCCTCTCCTCCCACGGAATGGGTCACATTGTCCAATTAGGAATCAGCCTGTTGTTTTGATAATAGTCCACATCTTGGCAGACACCTGCAGAAGTGTCCTTGGTTCTCACAGTTGAAGATTGTAGCCTCCGCATTCGATCTCTCCCGGTTCATTGGCAAGTTGAAAAGCAATAACAGTCACAGGAAGCTTAAGCATTTTTCAATCTTGACAGACACCTCCTGTAGTAAAGATTGGGTGAAGTTGAAACACTTTATTTATTTAATCACATTTGTATATTAACCTTTCACACATAATAACTGCAAATGGCATAAATAATAATAATAATAATAATAATAATAATAATAAACAACAACAACAACAACAACAACATATTAAACCATTAAAATAACCATTTTGAATTAAAAAATAGAAATCAGTTAAAAACAAAATGCTAGCAAAACATGCAGAGAGTGCATTCCATTTATTGTCATATACCATATGTCAAACTCAAGGCCCGTGGGCTGGATCCAGCCTGGAAATAACAAAGGACTGGCATGCAGTGGCTCTGGCAGCCCCCCATCCCCGTTTTGACCGACAGAGTGCTGCAGGAGGCTGTACAGGCCGAAAACGGGCCTGTTTTGGCTGCCAGAGGCACCGCAGGCCGGTCCTTTGCTATTTCCAGGCCGGTCCCGTGGGCCAGATTTAAGCACTCCACGGGCCAGATCCGGCCCACGGGCCTTGAGTTTGACATCCTTGCTATATGACAATAAATTGCTGCATGGGGGGCCTCACGCAACCCCTCGTGCCCCATTTTGGCCGGCAGGGTGCTGCAGGAGACATCTATCCCATCTCTCCCCCCCCCGGCCGGCCTGTGGAGGAGAACTACAATGCTGATCTGGCCCTCGAAGAAATCCAGTTTGACACCTCTGTCATATCTGGCAGGTTCTATTCTATTGTGGGATCTTCAAGCTCAGTCACAAACAACAGAAAGGTAGTGGATTTGGGGCCAACTTCACCTCAAGGGGAATGATGTTCCACAGGGCAGGGGCTATGGTAGAAAAGGCTTTCTTCCTAGGTTCCACCCAATAACACTCCCTGGCTGATGGAACACATGCTTCTCCTATTGGACCTGGATAAATATAGCTAGGGGTGGGTGGGAGATGGTTTCTCAAATAACCTGGTTCCATGCCATGTAGGACTTTAAAGGTTATAACCAGAACCTTGAACTAGACCAGGAATACAACTGGCAACCAATGCAGCACACTGAACAGAGATGTAATGTGTGCAGATCTTGAAGCACATGTAACTCTTGCACTGTGCATATGTGAAAGTGTGCATTAGTGTTGGAATCTAACCTGAGCAATAATTATATTTTATAACTATAACAAAAGGAGATTCATTTATAGGAAATACATTATAGGGATAGGCATAGCTTAGCATCTGGCTAACTAAATGCTACCAGGAGAATATCTAAAAGCATGTGCTCTGTGCATGTGTGCCTAGGAAGAATGGCAGGAGGAGGTAACCTCAGATTAACAATCTCTTGAACAAAGAACAGATGGAATGGTAGACAACAATAGGTTCCAGAGATAATCCTTAACTATCTACACTTATTGTCGTTTTGGGGCCATGAAGTGTTGAAGAGTCAGTGTCATCGGATTTGACTCGCCAACATCCCTATGTCTACCAATCTACAACTCCCACATGATAATTTTTGAAGAGTTCTCTGTTGATCTCTGGGGAAAGACTTAGTAAGTGGATCTGTCAGCAATGTATTGATTGGGGGATCTGATCTGATTTGTATTCCACTGCAACAAAACGACTGCTGTTTAAACATTTCTTTGGGTTTCAAATCAGCAACCTGTGTCTTTAGTTGTGCATCTCTTTTGAAGGGTGGTGATTGAATTCAGGGAATTCTACCTGAGCATCTATCTGTGTGTGATGGAATTTGGTTTTCATGTGCTTCAGTCACGTTTTGTGCAATCTTTCTCCATTTGATCCTCCTCTTGATAGGCTGTAGTTAGCTAGATGCTAGACTTTGCCTATTCCTATCATTTGTTTCCTATAAATAATCTCCTTTCTGTTAGGCTTATAAAACCTGTTCATTAATTATTGTTTAGGTCATAGCCTGACTTTCAAAACTGCTTAAATGCATGCACAGAATGGTTCAACCTTGAACAAATAGAACTTCTGGGCTAGCTCAATGGCGTTGATTTCCTTATTAATAGTTATACTGTACATACCCAGTTAGAACATTTTTGTGCAGATAAATACTACTACAATGTATAGATGCATTCTCAAATGTTTTTCAAGAGAGAGAAAGCTTTAATTTTTTTCCTTAAAATATTGCAAAATATGGCTGCTAGAAAATGCATATGCAAGTAGTCCTCAACTTATGTCCACAACTGAGCCCAAAATTGAGATGTTTGTTAAGTGAATTTTGTCCCATTCTAAGACCTTTCCTGCCACAGTTGTTAAGTGAATCACTGCAGCTGTTAAGTTAGTTACTCAGTTGTTAAGTGAATCTGTCTTCCCCATTGACTTTGCTGATCAGAAGGTCGCAAAAGGTGATGACATAATCCTGGGACACTGCGACCGTCATAAATATGAGTCAGTTGCCAAGTGTCCGAATTTTGATCACCTGACCATGGGGATGCTGCAATGGTCGTAAGTGTGAAAAACGGTCATAACTCACTTTTTCAGTGCTGTTATAACTTCAAATAGTCACTAAATGAACTGTTGTAAGTCAAGGACTACCTTTATAGCTTGTACAGCTATTTCAATTTTTAACTGCATATCTGATTTATTTAATAAAAGTTTTATTCTGAGTAACATGCAGAATAAGAAGGAAAAAACTTATTAGGGGTCTTAAATACGTTTACAAGAAGAGAGAAAATGGGATTGGTTATCCATAATTCAGACATGCTAATAAAACTGAAGAGCTGATTTTAATAATACAGTAATATAAATATGAATAGTGCTGATATTGTACTAATCTGGCAGTTTGTTTATGGGCATTGTAGTCGTGCTTCCCAAAATGATTTGGAATGGATAGCTTGGACTCTTATAATTAACAGATCAGCAAAGATAATTGTAAAAAGTAACCTTCTTGATTGGCTTAAACTGAAAAGGATATATTTCCCATGCTGAGAGCCAGTTTGGTCTAGTGATCAAGGTACCAGGCTAGAAACCAGGAGACTGAGAGTTCTAGTCCTGTTTTAGACATGAAAGCTGGTGGGTGACTTTGGGCTTGGCCATTCTCTCCCAGCCTCCAATGTCAGTGATAAGCTAGTTGGTCCATTTCTGTCAACCTTTGGTTGGTAGTAGGAGAAAAGATATAGTCTCATTCTATGGGACTCTTAATCACAAAATAAAATAAAGATACAAGGTACTCTGGCAGTAAGCAACATTTAGCGCTTCCATGATGTTCTACTGCATACATTGGTTGTTTGGATGGATGTCAGTTCATATTTAATATGCAATATAATCTCTAAATTTCTCTTTGATTTACTGCTTCCAAGTTACTTTTCTGTTTGCTTTTTTAATGGTGTTCATACTGAGTTTTAACTTGTTCTTTCTCTCTCTCTCTCTGGGCAAAGCTGATAGCTTCAAACAGAAAATACCAAGTTTATATAAACTCATTACTGTTACTTCATATAAATGTATAAATAATTGATTTGGCAAGTTGTAATGCAAAGGCATTCCAACCTTAAAATCAGCCTTTTGAACTTTCAAAAACAGCCATGAGGGCTTCCACAGCTTTTAGGAGATAGCACAAGTTTTTCTTTTCAAATTTCCACACAAGTTTTTATTTCTAGAAACACAGAGAAACAGAATGTTATATTTTCTCCAAATCTGGCTCTGACCAACAAAAAGAAACACAGGTCAGGTATTTTCTTTTTAATTGTCATGATGAACTTTAACTATCATAATTGATTTAAAGGCAATTTAACCTCATGACAATTAGTCAAAAGTAATTACATTCCACTTAGTTTTCTTATCGCTACATCTTACTAATATTCAGATAACCTCATAATGAAGGAACAGTATTTATCTGCCACTTCTTTCCTTGCTCATTCCCTCAATCTTTTATTTCCTGGTATGTTTCTAATTGATTACCAAATGTACACAAAAGACTGTAACCTGAGACATGAAAAATAGAAATCACTGGCTTTTCAGCTGTGCTCCTGCATATGGTGTTCATATTGTACATTCTCTATATGTGGATGATTCATCCTAGCTTTGGCTATTGATTGGAATAAAGAAATTCAGAATTTCAGTTCTTCTTTGGGATCAATTTGAGAGTTATTATGTCTCTGTGCATGGATTATTCACTATCTGCACTTAATTGACTCCTTCCCCTCTCCTCTCCTCCCCTCCCATTTCCTCCCCTCTCCTCTTTTCCATTGAAGGGCTGAGCAATACAGTATTATCATTTGTAAGTGTATGGTACTGTTTATAACCTTAATTCTTCCTCCCTCCCTCCCTCCCTTATTATTATTATTATTGTTGTTGTTGTTGTTGTTGTTGTCGTCATTGTCGTCATCGTTATTATTATCATTATCATTATCACTATTATCATTATTCAATTTTGGTGCCACCCAACTCCAGAGCAACAACTACTATTAATTACAAGTTTATATAATTATATACATCTATATTTTTATTCTGTTCATTAGTTTAGCATAGTAAAAGTATACACCATGTAACTCTGTAAAATGTTAAATGGACTTGGATCACTTAAACCCACATGGCAGTGGGTCTGACAACAAAGGCTATGTTTTCTGTACTGTATAATAACATCTGGGAGGGGGGAGCATTCCAAATCACTATAAATATTGGCAACAATAGGCAAAGTATTTATTTCCCATATTCTATCTTCCTTTGAGAGAATTCTCAACAGTACAAATAAAAAGCATGATACTAAAGAAAAAAATGGTGTCTAAAATAGTGCTGGTGTGTCAGCTCTCTGGAATTCTGTGCTGCTAAAATGAAAGAACAGGAGGCTGTTTCCCACCAAAAGTTGGAAATGAAACTTGCTTCCTTTGCCAAATGTTTCCCTCAAGAAAATAGAGTTGAAATTTAACAGTGAGCACCGATCAATGATTAAGCTGGAATTAAGGAGAAATGCAACTCAGCAAGATACATGGATAGCTAGAATGAATATTACACCAGAGGAAATATAATCCATGACATTCTTATGTCTATTCCACTTTACATATAGGCTGAAAGGAAGCTTGTTTTAAAGACAAGCTAATCTTCACGTGTTATGGTCTGGTCTTAAACCAGTGGTGAAATCCAATTTTTTTTACTACCGGTTCTGTGAGTGTGGCTTGGTGGGTGTGGTGTGGTGTGGCTTGGTGGGCGTGGCTTGGGGGCGTGGCAGGGGAAGGATACTGCAAAATCCCCCATTCCCTCCCCACTCCTGGGAGAAGGATATTGCAAAATCTCCATTCCCACCCCACTCCAGGGGAAGGATACTGCAAAATCCCCATTCCCTCCCCACTCCTGGGGGAAGGATATTGCAAAATCTTCATTCCCACCCCACTCTGGGGCCAGCCAGAGGTGGTATTTGCCGGTTCTCTGAACTACTCAAAATTTCCGCTACCGGTTCTCCAAAACCTGTCAGAACCTGCTGGATTTCACCCCTGTCTTATACATGTATATTACTTGAGAGTAACTTGAGTTCAATAGGCACATTGCTCTGGCCTGACTGTTTAGAAATGTATTATACTAATTTACCATTTCTCTATATTCGGATGCATATTCTTAGAGCCTTACTGTTTCAATGGTCCTCATCTTCCAGAGGATGCTTTTTTCTCAAGAATTGAAGAGTGAGCCTTTTGAAAATTCCTGCTTAGGATTTCTTGGCAAACACGGCTCTGCCTGCTGTAGCTACAACTGCTCTAATTCCTGAAATCGTCAGCTATCTGTCAACGACATCACAGCAGATGGGTTATGGACTTGGTGCAGACTTAAAACTCTTAGCATGCTGCTGGAAACAGGCAAGCCAGGCTGAGTTGGAACGTCGCCTGCCTGTGCTCTGTGCAGACTGTAGGTGGCGTTGTCGCTAAGCACCGTCTCTTTTTTCTCTTTGCTAGCGCTTGTGGCCGCCCTGGGCGACAGCAGGTGGTGCCAGATCCCGCACAGAAGCCGCCGCCCCATCTTGGGAGTGTTTGCCTGCCGCAGACACGAGCGGCTGTCTCTGCGCTCACTCCTTGATCCTCTTTCAGTAGCGTTTGGAACCAGCCGGCTGAGGAACGAAGCGCTGTCCATTCAGCACCACCGGGGGGGTTAAAAACCAGCTTTTTTGGGGGGCGCAATCCGTCGCGAACTTCCTTCCAAGAGCGAGGTGTGCCCTGCAGTAAGTAGATAGTGGGAGGATGATGGGGGTGGGGGGCGGGAGGAGGATTTCCCCCCTCGATCGTCTGATTCTGAGGCATGTATTTGTGACCCGCCCCTGATTACTGGCGCAGATGTATCAGGGCTAAGAAAAAAAAAACGAGGAGGAAAAGGGGCTCTCGAATATATTTGACACTGTGTTTCATTTGTTAATTTGTGCATAGATTATAATTCATTCTGGAATATGTCAGTTGCCAGAGAAGAGGGGGTTGTTAAAGAATGATTGTTATTAAGCATCCCTTTTGAAAGGTTTTGTGTAGTTGCTATGGGTTTTTTTAAAAAATATATGTAATATACAGATAAAAACCTGGGCCAAATGCATCCCTTGTTTTAAATATTTTCTGTTAGCAACAAAGGAGCCAAGCTAGGTTCACTCCTACAACCCAATCTTGATATAAAACAATCCTTGTTTGGAGCTAAACCAACACAAGCTTAGCTGAACTCCCTTGTGGGTGGTTTAGACCTGATGATACATTCTTTAAAGCAAGAAATAAAGGTAAAATGCTCCGCCCTTTTCCCCCTCCCCCTTTTTCTCCCTTCCAATTTAACAGAGATATGCAAGTGGGAACCATATGACCTGCAGGGTGATTGAAATATGGCAAGCTGACATATTCTGTCCTTAATTTCCCCTCCTTTCTGTCCCATCCTCCTTTTTACCCCTTTAATACTGATCACCTCAATATGTTTTAGGTCTGGAAAGTGAGATCTAAGGATGGTGAAGCTGGGAAGCAATTTGAATGAAAAGAACAAGCAGCAGCCGTCCAATGAGGATGGTTTTCAGACGGTTCCTTTGATAACACCCTTGGAAGTCAATCATTTACAGTTCCCAGCTCCAGAAAAGGTAAACGGAAAACAAAACAAAATCTAAAGAGAGAGAGAGAGAGAGAGAGAGAGGTAAAAAAAAAAAAAAAAAACAAAAAAAAAAAAAAAAAAAAAAAAAAAAAAAAAAAAAAGAGAGAGGGGGGGGGGGGGGGGGGGGGGGGGGGGGGGAGGGGGGGAGGAAGGGAGAGGGAGAGGGAGAGGGAGAGGGAGAGGGAGAGAGGGAGGGAGGGAGGGAGGGAGGGAGGGAGGAAGAGAGAAAGAATAGGCAATATTCTATCTATTCTGTTCTATCGCCTTTCAGAAGCATAGAAAAGACCCATTGTTCCCTTTAAAGGGGTTGACTTTTGCTGTGTGCACCTGTCTGTTTTCAAAAGCAGAGCAGACCAGCATCTAATAGAAATGGATCATGGCTCAAGCCTGAAAAATGGCAGAGCCTATTCATCCTTTTATCCAATAAAACAGAGAGGGGGAAAATACGCTTATTGGAACAATTACAATGAATTTGTGTATTTTAAAATCAGCTTTAAAACTGCAATCCCAGTTGTTTATCTGACATGAATGTAACCTGCTGCAATGAATTCTTTTGACAAAGTGTTGCAGGGAGATGTTTCATGCCTACATTCCTGTACCCCTATTCCTCTATTAGTTTGTGGGAAGAGAACGCTTTTGTCAAGCAATTCAAAGCTTAGATTTTGAATGGGATCCTCAAAAGTCAGTATCATCGATTTACTTCTTACTGAGCCATTATTTTAATACAGTCTGTTGTCTAATCTGTACACATTATCCTATTCTTTAGTATTATTATTGGGGGAGAGAATGTAAGGTCATAAATGTGTCTCAAATTTATTTAATCTGTGTTTTATGTGGATAGAAAATGACTGCAGTGCATCTGTCTATTCGGTTTTCAACCCCAAAATATGTAGAAAGCATACTACGTGGACTGTAGGCAAGCACACAAAGGTGAAAAGAGCAAATTAAACAAATTATGCTTAATTCATCTCAATAATGTCACTCTCCTGCCAAAACATTAAAAGTTCTCTCTTTAATACATTATAATAAGTCATAATGTCTTTTCTTATCTAGAGGAATTCTACTAAGTAATTTGGTGATTCAGTGATTGAGAGATAAAATGATAGAAAAGATTAACAATCCATAAAATTGCATTTCTGATTGCAAAGTGGTGTAATGTGAATGAGTTCTTAGAAGCAATGGGCTTGATAGAAATATTGTGATGATAATTTTTTGAAAAAAATATTATTTTGAATCTTGAAATGTTTATTTGTTTCTTTCCAATAATTTTAAAAACTTATTTATTTATTTATTTATTTATTTATTTATTTATTTATTTATTTATTTATTTATTTATTTATTTATTTATTTATCCAATTTCTATGGATACCTATCTATCCAAGAGTCTCTAGGCAGCAAACCAAAGTAGAATTACATTAAAACAAAACAAAACAAACTAACTAACTAACAAACAAAAACAACTAAATGGCATTGAGGCCCAATAAAAACCCAAAACTACAAGACACATATCCTCATGCCACAGATCCCATTCTAATGTCCTAGTCCCAAAGCCTGGAGGAAAAGTCAAGTCTTCATGGCCTTGCCAAAGGCCAATAAAGAAGGGACTGCCCATGTTTTGGGGGAGACTGTTCTAAACACTTCAAGAATAATAATCTTAAAAATATAGAAAAGAAAAATAACCCTGTCAATGATTATTACTCTGGATTGTTATATAAAATTTGCAGAATCAGAACAATGGACTTCTCAGTACTTTGCTGTGGAACACCTCCAGAAGTGTTCTGGTGCCTTTATATCCTGCTTGTGGGTTTCATGATTGGCTATAATGGAGGTAGAATATCCCACTAGATAAGCCTTATACCTGATTCAACAAAGTCTACCTTGTTTTAAAAATTTTTAAAAAATTACACTGAACTTAAGAATAGTCCATACTGCAAACAAGAATATTGTTTATCAGATACACAGAATTTCTAATAAAACAGATGTAAGCTGTTGATCCAGTGGATAACATATTTTCCTTGGGTCATGGAGATCTGGGCCTATACCCTTTTTCAACCACACAATTAATTTAGGCAAATATTTATCAGTTTCAAATTGGAATAAAGGTGATATGAGCTTAATTTTATTTAGGCAAGGAACTCAGTGCACATGGATGAATAGCTGGGGCAAACAAGTTATTAGCAATGCAATACAAAATAGATTATGTGGCTGTCAGATCTGGCAAACAAGGGCTTAAGCAGATCTTGAAAAACCTTGAAAAAAACATGTGGCAGCTGCTTTATCTGGGGATGTAGATGTTTTGGATAATAATTTCTACAATATCTTGATGTTGCTCGTAATTGAGGATTTTAGAGTCTCAAATATTTGGTGTACTACAGATTATTTGAGCTTGTCTAGGGTGACATAACAATATAAGGTGTGTTGAATTTATATTTTATCGACAAAGAAATAAAGGGAGACTAGTATAGATATATTTCAAGCTATTTAACTCTCATCAACTAGCCATACCCTTTCTGGGATTCGAACCCGGGCTACTTCGAACTGAGAACAATATAAGGTGTTACACAATCACTATCATTTTTGTTTCCTTTACCCAGATTTCCATTACAGTACAGTATTTAAGCCAAGGACTGGGACTTTGCTTACTTATGATGAATAAAGACATGAGCAAAAGTGAATTATGCTGTCATTTCCCAACTGTAGCCTTGTGAATGTGTCAGATTCTATTTGGCCTTTGGTCAAGACTTGTAAATCATATTATCCCTGGAAGATAGGAAGTTAAATGAGAAATATATAGAAGTATATACCACAATGTATACAATTATCATAATTTTTTAAAAATCAATTCTTTCTATAGGAGAGGCACAATTCTGGTAGATGTTCCAGGAAAAGGGCCTTGGAGGATATTAGGAAATGATTACAAATCATCAACTTTACCTCACAATATTTTTATAAGAATCAAGCAAGCTCAATTTCCTATACAGAAGCTTTGGAAATTAACAGTAATTTTGTACATGCAGTGCAGATGATTATTTCCCCCCCAAAAAACAATAGTTAAAATTATGTTACTCACTCTTTTGCTATCTTCCGAGCATAAAAAAACATCTGCATATGCAAAGATAACTGATAATAAATACTGGCAGAGCATAAACTATATATACATAATAATTTGGTATCGGATGCTTAACTCATCTAAACTGATATATTTACCTACATGTTTCCTGTGCACCTTCAGTTATATCTGCAACTTTAGCAATAGCAATAGCAATAGCACTTAGACTTATATACCGCTTCATAGTGCTTTACAGCCCTCTCTAAGCGGTTTACAGAGTTAGCATATTGCCCCCAACAATCTGGGTCCTCATTTTACCTACCTCAGAAGGATGGAAGGCTGAGTCAACCTTAAGCCGGTGAGATTTGAACCGCCGAACTGCAGCTAGCAGTCAGCTGAAGTAGCCTGCAGTGCTGCACTCTAACCACTGCGCCACCTCGGCTCCAAACTTTAACGTTTCATCTATATTTAAGATCAAATTAGGCCTTTTCTAAGAAGCTTTTAGTGAAAGAAAGAAAGTTCACTGATGGCACTAGAAAGAAACATAAAGTATTGTTATGTTATAATCTATTTAAAAAAACAAATGGGAGAAAAGATTCTTCTGAATACTTTATTTAGTGTCTTGGAAAAGGCAATAACTTTCTCAAAATCATTAAAAAATAGGGATATTTCAATTCTGAATTTGCCATTCTTTTGTCAATTCTTCTCATAATATCATTCCTTTCAATTCTTCTCATAGTATAGCTCATAGTATCTGTTTGAGTATATATCTCTATACATATGTGTAGAGTACTCCAACTAAGGCCATACAGAAGTTTATTTTTTTGCATACTGCCTAAAATAACAATAGTGTGGATGGTGTCCTGTCTCTTAATGTAATATAACTAAAAAGGATTAAGCTGCTGCAATACAACCAGCTCTTCTCCTTCTTTGTTCACAAGAGAATCTTAAAGATGGGGAGTTTAGATTGTGGCACTACAATAATCAGACTAATGTTCATGAAAACACATTGACTTTTGCCAAATCAAGAGTTACCTTGTAGACAGTGACGCATCCACTGCTATGGTCTGGAAACAAATATAGTGCTATATCTGTGTTTTACTACTTAGTATCATATAGCTCATTGCAGTGGTTAAAGGCATTGAAGTAGAAACCAGGAGACTGTGAGTTCTAGTCCTGCCTAGGCATGAAGTCAACTGGGTGATTTAGGGCCAGTCATTTTCTTTCTGGGCAATTTCAAAACCAGCAGTGAGAAATGTTACCAAGAAAACTACATGGCCTTGTCCATATAATCACCAGAAGTCCAGAGTGACGTGAAGGCACAAAGTCACCAGCATCATAGAGAATCAGAATCTAGCATAAGGAAAGGAATCAGGTTTTGTCTTCTTTTGGAAATGTTTGATAATATCTGTGAAGTGTCTGGTATGGTGTAAAAAAATCGAAGTAGTTTAAATGACTCTATGGCTCAATGAAGCTCCTCTTTTGCCTATAAAGCATTCCAGATTCAGTGCTTGTGATCCTCTATGAAAAAGGCTAGGTATGTCATGAAAAGGCCTTATCCAGAAACAGCCTAGTCTGTTTTGTGTTCAATGAACCAATAATGGGATATGACATAAGACCTTATCTAATGTCTCATCATCCCCCAATGTATTATTACAGTATATCTGAGCACACAGAGTCCATGACTACATATAACCAAAAGCTATTTTGCAGCTCAAGTTCTGATCACTATCTATTTTTGTCTTTTAATTCTTTTAATTGACTCAAATGCATATTTTGTATTTCCGGGAGCTCTGAAGACTGCAGTGGCTGAGGATGCAAATTAGATAAAAACAGGTCATCATGAATATCCACAGGGGTCAAAAAGTCCGGATGGCAGTGCAACCACACAATCAAAACCCTGATCATTTTTTAAAAATGCATTGTGTGTACAAACAGATATAAAAAATAAAGGTGGAGTGTCAATTGGCAAACACAGCCACATCTTGACTTTTTAAACCCTTCCCTGTAGATTCCCCAACATATCACTAAAATTTTCCTGAGATGGGGAGTTAGTTTATCTTCTTTGTTTTTCAAATAATAAGCCGAATTAAATAAGTAAGCCATATTTAGAATTTATAGAATAATGATTTTTTATATCCTACTTCACATATGCCTCTGATAGTTTGTCATTGTGGTCAGGTTTGGTTAAAGTTAGGTTAGGCTCAAAAATCAGGAAACATGAGTTTGTGTTCACATGCAACCATATGTTAGGTATTGCCAAACGGTTTTTTTAAAAAAAAATTAGATACCAATAAGCAGAAGCATGGGTATTTTTTAAAATCAAACTCTTGCTATGGTTCTTTTTAAAAGAAGTGAGGTACAAGCATGTGGCCTACTCCTAGGGCTGCTTTTAAGCAATGTGATTCAGATAGCTCTATACTATTTTTAACCCAGCAATTGTACGTGGTGGACATTTTGTTCTTTGTGAGAAAATAAATAATAATGCAGTCTATGAAGGAGAAATGAAAAGAAATGCATAATTAACACTTTTGATTTTTCTATGCGAGCTCTTAAAAGCAAGGGGTAAACTTTTATTGAATTTGGGGAGGGGTAGAGCAGATTTGTATAAACTTGTCCTCTTAAAAATGACTGCTATGACTTTGAAATTGCATACATTGCTCTTCCTTGACTATCTATATCTTAAATCTGTTTGTTGCCTTCAAGAAACCTTAGAATTTATTTAAGCTGCCAGGGACAACATTTATAAGAGATTGGTTGGGAGATTTTAAAATTAAATATGAAATTCATTTTTCAATTTTAGTGGAAAATTCCTCTATATTCTTACAAGTATTTCTTCAGAATATTCAGTTCCAACAAAGACTTCAAAAACTTTTGTGATCAGCTCAGTGATACCTTATTCCTTTTAATGTAGGGACATTGCCTTTGTTATTCCCTTTAATGTCCTTTTAACCTAAACAGTTGGGAAATTAATTTTCTTGAAGTTAATCAGACATAAGGAGAACTAGTGGCAGTACCAGATCAAAATGTTTGTTTCCATTAAGTTTCACATTTCTATATTAGGAAATGAGAAGCTTGCTTAATTTCAGCAATTGTTTGCACTTGTTATTTATTTGCAGGCTTACTCTAATCAGAATACCCCAAGAGTAGAAATATAAAACTATACAAAGCAATACACTCTAAGTACTTCCCCCAAGAAAATGGGGCACATTGAACAATGACCTAAGATAAAAAAGCTGAGTGAAATAAAGCTTTTAGCTGTTTTTCAGAATGCCTCAGGGGAGAGAGTTGCACAAATTATGGAGAAAACAGAAAATATTTACCATTTGGTCCACAGTCTGTTAATCCCCAATGGAGTGGGGGAGTGGGGACCTTAATAGGCCTTATCAAGATATTAATATTAGATGGGCAAATTCAATCCTGGTGAAGTGGTGCTTTGAGGTGCTTTGTGTATGCTATACAAGACTTTAGAGATGGTGATCAATACTTTGAACTGGCCTTGGAAGCCTACTGGTGTAATTCAGCAATTTTAGAAGAGATATTACCTTGCAATGGTGAGGTTGATCCACAAGTACATCTACATTTTGGACCAACTGCAGCTTTCAGGACATCTCCAAATGATACCCCATATAGAGTGCAACACATTAATCAGGCTGAGCTTGAATTAGCATTACTCAAGAATCCTGGTCTAGGTATGGTTGCAAGTAGAGCACTAGATGAAACTGGACAAAGGACCTCTAGCCATGGCCTGTCCCTGATGTTGAAGCTGTACCTGTAACCCAAGAGGACACTTAGATCATGAACCAGTTCCTTCAAAAGGAGGAGGAGGCCATCCAAGGACCAAAGCTCTTGGATGTACAGAAAGTTTGGAATTTAATCTAAATTAATTTTGCTCCATCCAGATATCAGTTCACTCATTTTGTGTCATTCCCCACTTGGCTTAAGATGACAAAGTATCAGCTTCAGAAGTCTGATGGCTCCTCACCCCAAACTGGTGAGTGTCTTTACTTAGAAACTTTATATGCATATTAAATACCACAGGGGGAGAGCCCTGCCTTACCTCACATTGGAGCAACTATAACTTCAAATTCTGTGATAACAAAATAGAGCTGCCCGTTCAGGAAGATGCACAGCCATTGAAGAACTGTACCTACAACCTCCAATCCCCATACTCATTGAAAAGAAGATTAAAAAAAAACCTTTCCCCGCAATAAGGTCCTGACAAAGGCCATGCAACAATGCTGTTTAGGTGCTCTGACCAGGTCTGACTGATTGGTAGCAATTCAGATACATCTCTGAAGGCAAGCTGCCACCATCTTCTTCTCCAAAGGGACTCTGCGTGTTTCTGTATCTACTGTATATGTGTTAGAGAGAGAAAACAACTTCCAATTATCAAAAATGGCTGGCTCCCAAGAGGACTTCATCTAACCTCATACTTTCAAGCAAATGACATCCACCTTCATATTTGACAATTTTCCGAATCCAATTACTCGCATCCTATTGGGCTGCCTGTAGGAGCTAGCAAATTCAAAGATCCAACTTGTAGGTGGCACAATTCATCTCAAAGAGAACTGTATTTATTTCTTTGAGTGTAATTACTTCAAAAGAAACATATAAAAAGAAACTAATATGTAGAAGATCCTACCCCCACCCCACAGTATTCTGGTTTTAGCCTATTTAATTTGTTTACTTAATATTTAATGTTTGTACCTCTATTTTTATGATGCTTGTAAGCCAACTAGAGTTGCTTGACAGTAAGATGGGTGGCATATAAATTTAATCAATAAATCAGTTAAATAAATAAACCCAGAAAGCAGCATAAGGCTCTGCCTTGTTCACCTTGCTGGGCTCCATCCAACAGGCACCCAAACCAGAGTACATGCAAGCAGTTTTATCTACCAAGGAATCATAAACATAACCCAGCATGCCTGCAGGCATTTTATCATATCCAATTTTCACATAAAGCATCTAAGTATATCTACCAATTGGGAGTAGTGCATAATGAAAAGAAGAATTGACATTTTGTTGCTCTTATCACAAAAGTTGAAACTCAGAGATGAACTCTTATCACAGCTTTATCACATCTGCTTGTCCTCCACTTATTACATGACACTTTCATATAATGTATTTCAGTAAGATAGAATAAACTACAGTACCTTACTAGCATTAGTCATAACCATGAGGACAGCATATCTGTCAGTTTTAGTGCATTTTGCACAATATGGCACAAGCACAAAGTCCAGTTTTATTCCAAATATATTTATGCTATTCTATACATAATAGTAATAGGGATGGGTTGGCTCAGTGGCTAAGATGCTGAGCTTGTTGATCAGAAAGGTCGGCAGTTCGGTGGTTCGAATCCCTAGCGCCGCGTAACGGAATGAGCTCCCATTACCTGTCCCAGCTTCTGCCAACCTAGCAGTTCAAAAGCATGTAAAAATGCAAGTAGAAAAATAGGGATCACCTTGGGTGGGAAGGTAACAGTGTTCCGTGCACCTTCGGCGTTTAGTCATGCCGGCCACATGACCATGGAGATGTCTTCAGATAGCGCTGGCTCTTCGGCTTTGAAACAGAGATGAGCACTGCCCCCTAGAATCGGGAATGACTAGCACATATGTGCAAGGGGAACCTGTACCTTTATATATAATAGTATGTCCAGGCTACTCTTGCTCACATCTATCCAACTTGGAGGTACATGCATGATATGGCCATACTCAGAGAATAAGGAGAAGACTAAGACAGTTGGGATGAGATGGAATTAAGGAGATTCTCTGTTATTGCTTCTCTAACAAAAGCAAACCATGATCAGGAGCAGCCATGATCAGGAGATAATGGGGATTAACTGTAAGATTTCTATTGAGACATGGTCCCATTATTTGCAGACATAGATCCTCCTACCTACACTTGCTTAATCAGAAGATATCTTTTTTTTACAGTTGAACCAAGAAAACATATCACTAATTATCAAATTCAGCATGAAAAGCAATGAAAACAAAGCAAAATGAATCAGAAGAACAACAACTACAATTCAAAAACATAGTAAAGAAATACACTAGTATAGTGATGGTGAACCTTTTTTGGCTCGGGTGCCAAAAGGGTGCGCGCACGCACAACAGCGTGCGCGCGCGTGCCCACACCCATAATGCAATGCCCTCCCCCCGTGCATGCGCACAACCCCCGCTGCCCCTCCACGCATGCGCACAGGCCTCACTGAAGCCTCCGGACTTCCTGTAGGCCCGTTGGGCTGTTTTTCGCTCTCCCCAGGGTTCAGGAAAGCCTCCTGAAGCCTGGGGACGGAGAAAAATGGCCCAACGGGCCAATCGGAAGTTCGGAAACGAAACGGAAGTGGAGCTGCCCTACTACTTACCTTCAGATAGTTGCAACCAGGCCTCGCACACAGCCCATTTCTTCTGCAGCAAGGCTTTCCCGAAGGCCTCTCTAGCCGATAATAGAGCTCCGGATCGATCTGGAGCTCTGTTATCGGAGAAGTTCCTGAAGACCTCTGACAGCGAAAAGGAGGCTGGGGGTGAGCACACAAGTGAACTTCCGGTTGGCCCGTTGGGCTGTTTTCACCGTCCCCAGGCTTCAGGAGGCTTTCCTGAAGCCTGGGGAGAGCAAAAACAGCCAAAAAGAAGGCCGAAAATCAGCTGGCCAGTGTGTGCATGCGTGCTGGAGCTGACATAGGGCAACGCCTCGCGTGGCCTCAGATATGGCTCTGCATGCCACCTGTGACACACATGCCACAGGTTCGCCATCACTGCACTAGTAGAACCAGCCAAGCCTGGTCGCTGTGGACAGGGGATATAGCAGTTGTCCTGCAGCATCTGAAGGCTGCTGGTTCCTTGTCCCTAATTGTTCCTTGGTTCTCTTATTTAAGAAGAGGAAGACAATGCAGCCTGAGGGAGAGCAAAGATCCTCTCTTTATTCCCCAGTCCTCCAACCCAAGTTATTACATGTAATGTATAGCAATTGGCTGGCATTAAATTGGGTGAAAAAAAATGCTTTTCCTGTTACTAGATAGTTAGCAACTTTGGTAGAGGGCTTTGTGCAGAAACAATATTTTGCTATTCAGCTGGAATTTCCCTGAAGGAGATGGGATTTCTTTGGCTTTATACTCATGACGACATTATAAATTATGGGAAAAGGTGCACCTTCAGATATTTGTCTTTGATGCAACTTTATGTCAGACCAAAAGGCATCTTCAGAGGAGTTTTGCTTTTAGATTTTTTTTGTCTTTAAAAAACAATGTTTCTATTACGGGAGAATATACCCACAGGGATTCAATTGTAAAGGCCAGTACTTCAAAATGTCAAACATATTAGTTGGCAACCTTTTTCATAATAGAATAAAGAAAAGGGATGGGAGAACATGAGTGAAGACAACTCCCTCTCCTCTCACAGAGCTTTTATCACCAAACGGCTCAGTGGGAAGAAAGGCAGAGTGTTCATTTGTGTTTTGAAAGATATAATTTGTTGGGCTTTTCATTAGGATTGTTGATTATACTTAATAGTATTAGTATTCTGGAAAGTGTGATATAAAATAATGGCAATCAATAAAAAAAAAAAGAAAACCAGTGAGAACTCTATGCATTTTCAGTGTGAGGACAAGGAGACATTTTCTTGTTTGTCAAATTTAGATACTGCCCATCTCACTCACAGAGTGACTCTGAACGATGTACAGTTAATAACACCAAAGGTTAAATCAAAGGTTAAAAGCCATATAAAAATACCATGCATCAATAAGAAGAGCCAGATAAAAACAAAAATAGAATAAGTTAAAAAGCCACCCAGAGTTGTTCCAATAATGAGATAGATAGGTATACATTTAATAAATAAATTACATTTATTTATTTAAGAAAATTTATATGGTCATCCAACTCATGCCCAGCGACACTGGTTGTCTTACAAAGATAAAAACCCAATATAAAAAAATTAGGAAAGCGATAACTCCCCTGGCAATGAAATAAAAGTTAAAAGGTAGGGCAAGAGCCATCAAGGCACTAACCATCCCCATGATTGTGGGCTGCCCAGTGAGTCCCAGGTGAGTTGCCAGAGCCAGGTCTTCAAACACCTTTGAAAGACCAGGAAGTGGAGGCCTGCCTGACCTCCGGAGAGAGAATATTCCAGAGAGCAAGGGCAATGGCAGAGAAGGCACTTTTCCTGACTAACTGATGGAATCCATAACGTATCTTTCTTATTTGATCAGGTGAGGCAGACTGAAGTGATGAGGATGAGTCAGTTGCTCTGGCAACCTGGCCCTATGCCACAAATTTGTGTATCTCTTCAAAGCAAGAAATTTTCCAACATAAGATCAAGCCAGATTCTAACCACTCTCAGAATTCTTTACTTTCCAGAAGTCCCTGGCTAGGGATGGTTATAATTCCATATTTCCTGAGTGGCCCAAAGGCAGGTTTCAATAAGGTGAACCCCTCTCTCCCGGTCCTTCAAGAAGGGACCCAGGAACCAATCTTGCTGAAGGCAAATCAGCATGGATTCTGCAAAGATAAACCCTGCCTCACTAAAGTAGATTTTTATTAGAAGGTTAAACAGGCACATGGATGGAAGTGACCTGTTGACATTGTATTCTTGGATTTTCAAAAAGTCTTAAGTAGAGTTCCTCATCAAAGGATTCTGAGTAAACTTACTAATTATGGGAGGGACCTATCTGGCTTTTTTTTAAAATGGATTACTAATGAGTTAAAAAATAGAAAGCAAAGGGTAAGAATTCATGGGCAATTTTGTCAATGAGTGAAGCCGAGAAGAAATTCTTCGAAGACTTTTATTCTGACCAGTGTCCTTCAACTTCTTTGTACATAACCTTATCTTAGAGTTAAGCAGCGAGCTATCCTAGGTTTCAGATAGAAAACTATTATTATTAATAAAAACCAAAAGTAATTGTAAAAAGCTCTAGAGATGTCTGTTCAAACTGAGCAAATAGAAAATGTGGTTCAATTCAAGTAAGTATAAAGTGAAAGCACTGGAGAAAAATTGCCCTATGTTCTTATATATACTGATTGAGTCTGTTGTCTTTAACCAGTAAAAAAATATCTTGGGGTCATAATAGATTCTTCAGAGAAGATATTGATTTAGTGTTTGACAGCTGTGAAAAAGGCAAGGGATTATTTAGGAAGAGGATAGAAATCACACTGTGATACTGTCATACAATTCTATGGTAAGTACACATCTAGAATACTGTACAACTCTGGTCATCACATTTTAAAAAAAGATTTAACAAAGGGGGTAAAAGCTATGAATTTCCTTTTCCAGTTGGTGTGCAAGCCCATTTGATATAGAATGAACCCCAGAGTTCAGTTTCTCAGGGAGAACAACATCTCCATCCTGTTTGGATTTAATTTTAACTGATTCATATTAAATCCAAACATATGGCTGAATCTTATCAACTTTGGCTGATCTAAAAGAAAAATTATTCAGGATCAAACCGTATTATTTACTTACTTAAATGGACGACCACCAAAATGGAACTACAATGGGCATGACAGGCTAAAGACCTAGACACTGAACAATAGTCTTCCAAAATGACTTTTTGGACACAACCCAACAGGAAAGTTTCTCTAAAAAGGCTTGATTCTACTGGAGATTCAGAAATATTTAAAGATTAAGGTCACTGAAAGATGTTAAGAGTTTAAGAGGAGCCATTATTTCCATCATGCACTTTCCACCATGAGCCATTCTATACTCTGGGGATAAAGAAATAGATCTGAGAGGCAGCTTTGTAATAAAACCTAAAGAAGCTATAGGAAAGATCCTGTTCCTAGTAAATTGTGAAGTGGAATGAGGCTAGTCAAGATGATAAGCCTTTTGAGATGAATCTTGGGTGGGTCCTTCTGAGGAAGAAGAAAACAGAATTATTTAGCTTCTCTAGTCTTGCTTTGTAATTTCAAATTACATCTCCATTCATCATTGTCACCAGCATGGATAATCAGCTAGCATGTTGAGAGTTTATGAGCCAAAACATCTGGAGAGAGAGCAAGGAGCAGAAAAGTAGGAGAATTGAAGAATGGTAAAACTAAGATGGGAAATGGTGAAGATATAAAACAAAAGAAAACACATGGAAGCAATCCATACAAATAACATCATTCAGGAATGAAAAGGGGAAATAAAAACCTGAAAAGGTTAATTAATGAAAGGATGAGGAAGACTGAAGTTTGCTTTAAACCCAGGGGAAACGTCTAAGAATGAGGAGGTGAATGAGAATAAGGGCAAGAAGAAAGAAATAAATGGAAAAGATACAAGGCTAAAATAAATGATGTGCTAAGTTCAAGAGAGGTATGTGATCCTATTCATGCTTGTTCAGTTTTAGAACTGGTTATGTGTATTTGGGGACACGTTCACTGGACCATAGCTTTAGAGAATGTAAAGAAGCTCCTTATGCAGAACTCTTCTGGGGTAATTTGATTGTGAAATTCAGATGGACACTTTAAAATCTAAAGCCCAGGCTTATCACCATTACTATCCTTATCCTAGACCAGAGTTCCCCAACATTTCCGGCTTTGCGGACCGGCGAGGGAGGGAAAGGAAATGGTTCTACGTGTGTGGCTGGCAAGCATGCACATACAGCTCCATTTGCATGTGTGCCTGCCACTCATGCAAATGGAGTGCGCACACACTCACGCACTGCTTGTGCAAGTGAGGATGCGCGTGCATGCACACACGGTCGCCAGCTGTTTCCGTGGCCCAATTGCAATCCCCTCACGGTCCACTAGTGGGCCCCGGCCCACAGGTTGGGGACCCCTATCCTAGACATTATATGTGATAAAACAAAGCTAAATGGGCAATCATTGAACTAGATATGAGTTTGAAATAGATTTAGAGGAGTCAGGAATCTGTCTTTGGAAAAACAAATATATGAACCCTCCTATGGTTTGTTGCTCTCTTTTTCTCCCTAACAAAGGGAATGCTCTAGCTATGAGGACAACCTTTCTAAGGATACGTAGACCAATTCCAAACCAGGAACCTTAATTTCTTTTGGCATTGTTAATAATCTGGAGAAGAAAAATTTAAAAAATCATGTTCTGTGCTCCTTATGCCACCTGACCTGCAATACATTATATACTCCTTTGCTGCAAAGTGGGATCATGTCCTTTCCTTAAATGAATAATTTAAGAGCATTCATAGCACCCAATCATGTTAAATATTTCACTCTGTCCTTGGTAGAAAAAAAAAAGAGTTTAAGTGCAAGTATAAAGTGCAAACAAGTGGTTCTAAATGTCCTAAAATGAAAAATAGTCTTCAAACAATACAAGCCAAGATACTGAATTGTATTAGTCTTTAGCCTAAAAATCTGGGGGGGGGGAGGGTTAATGCGGGAAATAATATATTCTTGCACTACATTATATCCGTTATTTCTTACTGTATCTCTCCAATTTCCTTTTTAATTTGGGCATCCATTAAAGTTTTAAAGTAAGTTTTTATTTATTCATTTTTTATTTATTTATTTTCGTCAAGCATGTATTAGAAAACAGATACAAGTATAAACATGATTATGAATACATGAGATGGATACGAATAAAAGGAAACATTAGGACAGGGATGGTAGCAGAGGTGGGTTCCCGCTGGTTCGGACCGGCTCTATAGAACCGGTAGCGGGAATTTTCCCCCGCTTGCCGAACTGGCAGCGATGACCGGCTGGACACGCCTCTGAACCGGCTCTCTCGGCGGCGCTGTAGGCCGCACCATTTTGTTTTTTGCTTCTGCGCATGCGCAGAAGCTGGGTTTTTAGCACTGCGCATGCGCACGCGCCCACGTGGCATGCCCGCATGGTGTGCATGGTGCGTGCGCCCACGCAGTGCATGAGGAAGCGAACCAGCAGCAAGGTAAGCCAGAACCCATCCCTGGACGGTAGGCATGCTGGTGGGCTTATGCACGCCCCTTAAAGACCTCTTAGGAATAGAATAGAATAGAATAGAATTTTTTATTGACCAAGTGTGATTGGACACACAAGAAATTTGTCTTGGTGCATATGCTCTCAGTGTACATAAAAGAAAAGATAAGTTCGTCAAGAATCATAAGGTACAACACTTAATGATAGTCCGGGTACAAATAAGCAATCAAATCATAGTAGGAACCAGTCAATATAAATTGTAAGGATACAAGCAACAAAGTTACAGTCATACAGTCATTTGTGGGAGGAGATGGGTGATGGGAACGATGAGAAGATTAATAGTAATGCAGACTTAGTAAATAGTTTGACAGTGTTGAGGGAATTATTTGTTTAGCAGAGTGATGGCGTTAGGGAAAAAGCTGTTCTTGTGTCTAGTTGTACTGGTGTGCAGTGCTCTATAGAGTCGTTTTGAGGGTAGGAGTTGAAACAATTTATGTCAAGGATGCGAGGGGTAAGTAAATATTTTCACGGCCCTCTTTTTGACTCGTGCAGTATACAGGTCATCAATGGAAGGTAGGTTGGTAGCAATTGTTTTTTCTGCCGTTCTAATTAAACATTCTTTGTTGTGCTTTTTTGATGACGTTTTTGATGTTAGGTGTCCATTTTAGATCTTGTGATATGGTAGAACCTAGAAATGTGAAGGTCTCTACTGTTGATACTGTGTTGTCTAATATTGTAAGAGGTGGAAGTATGGGCGGGTTTCTCCTAAAGTCTACCACCATTTCTACGGTTTTGAGTGTATTCAGTTCCAGGTTGTTCCGGTCGCACCACAAGGTTAGTTGTTCAACCTCCCGTCTGTATGCGGATTCATCATTGTCTCGATTGAGGCCGATCACTGTTGTGTCATTTGCGAACTTCAGTAGTTTAACAGATGGATCGTTTGAGATGCAGTCATTGGTATAGAGAGAGAAGAGAAGTGGAGAGAGCACACAGCCTTGGGGGGCCCCTGTGCTAATTGTACAGGTATCTGATGTGATTCTGCTTATCTTCACCTGCTGCTTCCTGTTTGTTAGGAATGGGGTGAGATCTACAGTAGACAGTAAGGTTAAAGTTTTGGCGGTTTGGGGAAGAAACCACAGAGTCAGGCAGTGCATTTCAGGCATGGACAACTCTGTTACTGAAGTCGTATTTCCTGCAATCGAGTTTGGAGCAGTTTACCATAAGTTTGTATCTATTGTGTGCTCGTGTATTGTTGTGGTTGAAGCTGAAGTAGTCATTGACAGGAAGGACATTGTAGCAGATGATTCTATGTACTAAGCTTAGGTCAGACTGAAGACGGCGAAGTTCTAAGTTGTCTAAGCCCAAAATTTCAAGTCTGGTGGCATAAGGTATTCTGTTGCGAGCAGAGGAGTGGAGGAGTTCACAGGGTTCATGCTGGAATATGAAGATTAAACTTAGAAAAGAGGTGAGCATTGCAACTTTAAGTCCTTCTTCAGCTTATATTAAACTCTGAGCTGGAAGGAAAGTTTCCAGTTTACCCTCTTCCTGTTCATCCTCCTGAATTGAAGTTTGTGAAGCAAAGAGATAATTTCAGCAGGACTTTTTCTGACTAAGAAAACCTGTCAATGCTAGCTTTGGATGGAAGAGTCTGACCTATTGGGAAGTAATAACATGGTTGGGTGTGGGAAAGAAATCCATCACTCCCGTCATTAGAAATACTTCTCCCAAAGATCCTAGAACAGAGTCCCCCAAGTTTTTGTGGCTTTGCGGACTGGTTGGGGGGGACGACACAAAGGATGGTTCTGCATATGCAGTGGGCAAGCTCGTGCAAATGGAGTACACGAGCATGCACTCACCCGTCACTTCTGGTTCCGAAAGGCTCAAGGCCCGGGGGTTGGGGACCCCTATCCTAGAAGATAAGCTGTATTTTCTACTGTTTTTGCTTGTGACTATATCTCCCCAGTCATGATTGAGCAATATCTGTCTTGGGAATTGTTTATAGGGAGAAAAGGTGATGTAGGTTCAAGATCAGATTGGTGCATGTTTTTGTGTTTCATGGCCATCACATTCTCCTTAGTGGCTTAGAAAGAATACAGTGAGATGGGCAGCATATACATTTTATAATAAATAAATAAATAGCTAGATCTGCAAAGTGGAATTGCCTGAGAAAAGATAACTATGGTGGTATCTCGGTACTTATCATTAATTGGTTCCAGGAGGTGTGACGAGTACTAAAAATAATGAGTACCAAATTAACCATGTGACTTAACTTTGTTTTGGCCGAAAAGAGTCACAAGGCAGCCAACAGTGACAAGTACTAGCTTGCGCATCAAGTACCAAACAAATACCAAACAAATTACTTTCCAGGACAAAATTTTCACATGAAAATGTGTCATGTTCCAAATTCAATGAGTTTTAAAGCAACAAAGTACCAAGGTATAACTGTAGTTATCTGGAAGCCTGCACTATGTGTGGAAATACACTGGAAATATATTATTTCAATGTATTTTGATGATAGCATGGCACTAGATGTTACCTAGCAATGGGAATGGCTCAATTAATTCTTGTTAAAAGGTGTTTATTAATTTGAGTTCCTTAAGGCATTTATCTGAGCTTCCATTCCCCGATGTAACCAAAGAGCATAATGATTTGCCTTCTTAAATAAAATTAAGTATTAATATATCATGCTATGGGCTTTATTTTTTTTGTACAATAGCAATTAGCAAAATCAGCAAAATTACTAATTAGCAAAAATTAACAAGTAACTGAATAGCATAAAGCAATGGTGTATAAATAACAGAAAAATAAAATCATTAAAAGTATAGAAAAAAATTAAGGGAAACAGACAATAAACTTCTTAATAGTTATCATGCACCATAACTATTTCTGATAATGGGTCTCTTAGAATTCAGATAATGCATAAAATCCACCCTGATTTGTTAGAATTGTGATTCCTAAATTGTGATTTTTCATTATTCAGAACTAATCTGTAATTTTTTCTAGTATTATCTAGAAATTTTATTGATTGTGGACTCCTTATTGATCCACATCTAAATTGTTACTTTGTCTAAGGTTTTCCTTTATTGAGTGACTAGCTGATACCCGTGCTTCGCTACGAAACTATGTGATGGGGCTTGATAAATTGACACTTAAAGCTTGAAAATTAATGAGTAGTTAAAAAAGGGACTGGTTAGAGATGGTAAGTTAAGTTTCTGTTACAGATGAAGACATTATTTGCATAGCATAGACTTTAAATTCATCCCTCAGATGAATTGCTCAGGACCTCCCCGTAAACAACATTCCTGGTTTTGCTCTCTGGCTGGAGGATGACCAGGCTGTCAGGTGAACTGACTCTGGAGCATGCCACATAGAACTGGCCATGGGAGAAACAGGCAGTTTCCCTTACTTGTGTTTTCCTAATGGCATCTGTAAATATTTTCCTGTGTTTTTTGTCTCTTTTCCCTTTAACTGGTGTTAGAGTAGAAGGAATAGATTCGTAGTAAAGCTGCTTGCTGCTGTGAAAGGAAAAGCAAAAGCGAAACTGAAACTCCTCTGCTTGTGTTTTGCATTTGGATCAGATTTCTTTTCAGGTGGGGAGGGGGGAGTAGAACTCCTTAGCATCAGAGCTTGTTAATATTAATATAAGAAATACTCATGCTGCGATGGTCATTTTGAAAAATCCTTTCTTAGTGAGCACCTAGAAGCCAAGAGGAACATGCGTGGCAAATTTCAAGTTTGTAGGCTTTACGGTTCTGGAGATTTCGTGATTAATGCATGAGTGGTTTTCGCTTTTATATATATAGATTATTATTTTAGCTGCTAAAATTAAATAGGTGATAAATTCCTTATTTTTAAGCTTAACAATTTGACTGAATAAATTAATGCAATGGCCATAGCTCTGGGTAGCATTCAATTCTCTGCCTGATAATAACACTTATACTTAACACTTTTTGAGGATGTTGCGCTGAAGAGCATAACACGTAATCATCACTTTTTTTTAAAGGACCCCATATCTTGCTGATGCTTGTATTACCTAGGGAAAATAACTAATGGTTGAAGGGGCCTTCCTTCCTTCCTTCCTTCCTTCCTTCCTTCCTTCCTTCCTAATTTTGCAAAGTATTTTAAAGAGGTTATATACTATAATGTAAATACCAAGTATGTCTATCTCAGCATGACCTGTGAAATAGTATTAAAGCTGGAGCTGAGCTTGCATTTCCTCCTCTTCAGCATATAACAGGAACAAAGGGTGACAGACAGACCTATGGAATTGTGAACCATTTAAAAAGTGAGAAAAACCAGAGGACACAATCTTTTTTAGCTGTTTTGTTGCACCCAGTTTGTTATACATGTCTTCTACTATGAGTCGGGACACACACTTACATTAGTTCATCATAACTCTTTCATTATACATGAAACATTCATGCTGGGTGCTTGACTGTAATTGGAGACTCCTTGTATTGATCTCATCTGCTCCCACAAGTTTCCTTTGATCTTATTTTTATCAGATTTTTTTTTCCACATAGCTTTTAAATAATAATTTCAGATTTATTCAGATTTCTGTTTTAAGAGTTCTGGGTAGTTAAATGTATCATCTCATTTGCTTATTATAGGAAATATAAAACAAAAACAAAAACCAGTGTGTTATAAATATCCGTCCATCCATCCACCTACCCAACCCACCTACTCATCCATTTATCCACCCATCTCTTTGAATCCCATTACAGGACTGTGAAACTGACATTCATCTGCTGTATCAAGTGCAGGAACCAATGGCACTTTGGGATGATAAGCCTGGGGAGGGCGAAAAATGGCCCAATGGGCCTACCAGAAGTTCATTTCCGAACTTCCGGTAGGCCCGTTGGGTCCATTTTTCGCCATCCACAGGCTCCAGAGGCTTTCCTGAAGCATGGGGAAGGTGAAAACGGCCTTTCTCCTGCCCTCCAGAAGGCCAAAAATCAGCTGACATAGGGCAATGCCCTCAGATATGGCTCCGCGTGCCATAGGTTCGCCATCACGGAGATATACTATTTCTTCCTGCAAAATTAATATCCAGACACTAGAGGTTTACTTGTGTGTGTATTCTATAAAACAGGGATGGGCAATTAATTTCCCAATGGGCCACATGAAAAAGTGCACCTGTTGTGGAGGGCCACTGCCATGTCCTCCACCAACACTATTTCGTGCCCATTGATCCCTGCTCCCTGCCAATGTCAAGCCGCTGCAGGCCAGATAGGGACAGTCTGGATGTGGTCTGTAGCCTGTAAAATGAGTAGGTCTGCTATAAAATATTTTTGGAGGGTTTTTAACATCAGAAACTCTTGCCCAGTTTTCTAGAAGTCAACAATGCATCAATATACATTGAACAGAGGAAACGTATTGAAAGAGAGAGACCAAGGAATTAAATTTGAAAATGAATCAGAGATGGCAGAGAGGTTGTTCTGATATGCTTTCATTGCATTTTATGATTAGAGAAGGGGGAAGGTACCTCCAAAGACTGCAGATGTGCAGAGTTGAAAGGGAATGAATGCAGTGCTTGACTTGTTTATAAAAAGAGCACAGATGCATTTACAGAGCATTACAGAGTTTAGTGCTAATGATCAAATTTTCTTTAATTAACGGTCCAGGCTTTACAAAGTGTGGAGAAAATAAGTATCAAGGTCCAACCAGGAATATAAGTGAAAAACAGGAAAGAAAAGAGAGATATCACCGCACTTAATGAAAGTAGAGCTTTTTTCAGTGAGACAGTACTTGTTGATACAAAATAGCAGGGGACCCCCTCAAGAGGATCACATCTAATTTACGCCAAGAACTTTCAATATAAACAGGAAGACCAATTCAGGGCAAACTCTTAATTAGAAGCTCTTAGTTCCATGTTGCCTAGCCAATAATTAGAATTAATGACATTTTGTCACCTTACTAGCATAATATGGTACTTTCTTTTACAAGCTTTCCAAACCTCTTCTGTATTGAGATGTCCAACAGTTTTTATTTTAAAAATACTTGTTACTTTATCCTGTTGCAACCGTGCTACTTCTGTATTATATAATATTTATTACTTCATTGGTGAAGTCTCAGTCCCTCTATTCAATTGTGCTGTTAAAATTGAAGGGTTATTTATACATACTGATGATGTTGTTATTGTTAGTGTGATGTGGATTAGCAAAGTGGAGCAGCCCAGACAGCTTGCAAATGCACCTCATGGCATTTAAAGCAGACATACCTTTATTTCTGAGATGATTTCTGGAGGGGGGGGAAACCATCCTGAAACCTCAAAGAAGGAGATTGAGCAAGCCATTGATTTATTGGTGTGTGGCATCTCTCAAAAGTGTCCCATTCTTACATCTGAAAACCTCTTTTGTACTATAAATAAGGGAGAGGTGTCCGCAGCATTTTGCTTTCATCAAAATGATAAAAGCACCATTGTGTTGTTGTCATGCAAACTCCTCCCTTTGTGTACATGCTCATGATGGCATAATGCACATAGAAAGAGAATTGAACTTGTAGAGGCAACATTGCTTTTGTCATTGGCTCCCCTTCCCTCTGATATCTCTGAGGGCAAGAAACTAACAGATAAATGTATACATATTAATTAATTAATTATTTTTAATTCATATCCAATAAACAATTCTGGGTAGCTAATAAGTAAAAAACAACAACATGTAAAAAGAATACAGCAGAGCAGAAGAGCAAAATGGAAAAACCAACCAAACACTGATGTAAAGCGAAGCGAAGCGAAGCGAAGCGAAGCGAAGCGAAGCAAAGCAAAGCAAAGCAAAGCAAAGCAAAGCAAAGCAAAGCAAAGCAAAGCAAAGCAAAGCAAAGGACAAGTTTGACTCCATTTCCCAGGGCTCCTCAGCTCTTTTTGTGGTTTATTTCCCAGATATCCTCAGAAAACCCAGGTGCATCTGGGATCAGTGCAGAGAGAAAGGCTACATAGCGGCAATCCAGTCCAAGGCCCCAGCTAGGTGCCTATTCCAAGCTGTGTTCCTGGCCAAATTACTTAGCAGATTCTTGTGGAAAACCCTGAGCTCTCTTTAAAACCCAACTATGTCCCTCCACCCCAACATTTCCCAGATAAAAATGGGACACTACTCTGCAGGATCTGATAGAATATAGCGACTGGAAGGGTCCTTCTTTCCTTCCATTTCAATATTAGCAGTAATACATAAGAAAAAAATACAACAAACTAACAGTGATAATAACAGTAAATCTGAGGGTGGTATTCCTCAGATGGTGCCACATCTCTTTCAGAAAAAATAAATCAATCTCCAAATACCTTCTGCAATAACCAACTCTTCATAAATCTCCAGAAGGCCATAAGGGTCAGTCTTACAAATGGTTCTGTGGAAAGGGAGAGCCCCCACAGAGAATATTTATTTCCATGTGTACTCACACCAAATAAGTTGGGAGCTTCAGCAGGCATTATCTGCTTGCACGCTTTGTGTAGGCAGATTCTAACCAAGCCCAAAGCCATATAAGGATTTAGAGGTAATAATCAACATTTTGTATTATACACAGAAACAATGTATTGCTAGTAAAGATGGGCATTGGGCAATCAAACCTCATGCTCCCAGATACCAGAAGGTAGGAAAATAAATTAGACACAAAATTTACATGGCATTTCTTTCTCCCTTTACAGGACACTGTTTCCATTTTATGAACTGAAACTATGGTCAATGAATCTATATCAAGGAATTTTGAAGCAAATACTTTTTTTTTTTTTACAAATAGAGCATCTTATAACAAAGCACACTGCTTTCTCCTCTTTACATTGGTCATCTTTTCTTCCATATATTTAGGAAAATATTCAAGGAGTGCTTTCCATTTTCTGCTCAGACTTCATCTCCTTAAGAAGCAGAATTTACATTGCTGGTATACTGCATAGATACTGTAAAATAAGTGCTTCATGCCTATCTGTTTTGAAATTAAACACTGAGGCCATCTCCTTGTAAATATACTATAAATAGAAAACAATAGATTTTTCAAATAGTTCAAATTTTGTCCTTGTTACAGAACTAGGTAATTTTGTCCATGGTTCTCCCTTCATCCTTGTTATAGGTATCACACCCTACTTACACTCAGGGTGCACGAAGATTTCCTAGGGTTCAAACCATTATTGCTTTAGGGAAGAATTTAAACTTGCTCCTTTCAAACTTATCTAGAAGTAAGTCACATTGATCTCAATGGATTTTCTTTCTGAGTGAATGGCCTAGGTTTGTGCTGCCAATAAAACAATGACTTTTGAGAGCGGAGGTGAGTAGTAAACAGCAGAATAATTTACAAGAAATTATTAGCAATCTGTTCTGCTTAGAATTTCCAGCAGAAAAGTTATTTCTCCTGAGATATATATTATTAAGGGCAATGACTATAGTATATTTTTTTTGGCAAGGCAAAACTGCCTTCCTTCATGTATAAATCTTGAACGTAAATATCAAAAATAGTATTTCCAATTCTATTTTGAAGGAATACACTCACATTAAGATATAAAGTGTGGATTCTCAATTATCAGTGACTTTGCCAGCTGTTAAAAATAAGGCAATGCAGAAAGCATAGTCTAAAATTATGCAGATATGTGGATTGATGTGAAAATGGCAGCTCTCCAAATTTTGTAGCCTCTGGAACAAAACCATCTGACTTGGCACCTAAATTCTGGATGAAATTCCAACATTTGTTTCATTATCCACATATAATTCTGTTATTTCTTTTATATCTCATTTTCTCAGCCAAAAATAGCTTCCAAAGTAGCTAACTATCTAAGGCCAATGCAAAATATAATACAGTGTTGGAAAGTGTTCACTATTATATAAGTGAATTGAAGTAGAAATTGCTCATCTAACATTAGCCATAAAGTTTGCTGTTTATAGGATTAATAAACATGGTAGGTGGCATCCAACATATTTCTAAACAGCTTTAGCAACGGTTCTTAAAAATGTGTAGGACTATCAGAATCCCAGTTACTGTAGATCAGGGGTGGGTTTTGGCTTAGCTCGCTGCCGGTTCGCTTCCTCACGTGCCGCGTGGGCGCGCGCGCTGCATGCGCTGCGTGGGCACATGTGCAGTGCTAAAAACCCAGCTTCTGCGCATGCTCAGAAGCAAAAAACAGCTTCTGCACACGCGCAGAAGCAAAAAACAAAATGGCAGCGCCTATGGCGCCGCTGAGAGAGCCAGTTCAGGAGCATGTCCAGCTGGTCATCACTGCCGGTTTGGCGAGCGGGGGAAAATTCCCGCTACCGGTTCTATAGAGCCGGTCCGAACTGGCAGGAACCCACCTCTGCTGTAGAGGCTATGTTCTAAACATAGAAAGGGGAGAAGGATCATTATGGAACGTGGATAAGATTTAAAGCAGATCATAGTGGCATCCTAGAATAATACTTGGTTCAATTATATAGTTGAGTCATTTTAGACATAGGAGTAAATAGCTTTGTCCATCCTCCTTTTAGGTAATTTCACTGTCCAGCATTTAACAACTGTTGCATGCTTTAGAACTACTTCAACATTTGTTGCAGATTAGAGGGAGAAAATATTATACTCTATGTTAATTTTGAATGTGAAAATTCTGAGCATGTGTTGTATTTCAAATGGAAGGAATGCTGTGGTACCATTATGCCAGAAAGTTGCTATGCTACCTTTACCTGCCATTAACCATAAAGGTTATCCTATGCTTTAGATTTGAAAAGAAAAAGAGTGTTGGAGCACACACAAAAGCAATAGCCCTTAGACTTATATACTGCTTTACAGTGCTTTACAGCCCTCTCTAAGCGGTTTACAGAGTCAGCATATTGCCCCCAACAATTTGGGTCCTCATTTTACCCACCTTGGAAGGATGGAAGGTTGAGTCAACCTTGAGCCTGGTGAGATTTGAACTGCCAAATTGCAGTCAGCCAGCAGTCAGCAGAAGTAGCCTGCAGTGCTGCACCTTAACCACTGCGCCACTGTGGCTCATATGCATTGCTTCTCAAATCAAATGCATGTTTTCCTGAGAATATTTATTCATTGAATTAGTTTCTATAGCTACCCATTTCTATCCAATTGACTGTTATACTAGACTAGTCAGATTTCAGCAGCACCTAGTATGGCCTAAGCCTTGTTCCAATGTCATTGGATGTTCCCGAAGAAGGTGGAGAAAGAAATAGAAGGAGAAATCCTATACAAAACTATCATTTGAAGTGCAGTCTTCATATTCCCATTCACTTGATTTATGGATTATTAATTGGCAACACTGGCAGAAAATTGGTTGAACAAAATATTTATAATGAGAAATACATGTTGCTTTAGATAAGCCAAATAAGACACGATGTGGCTAAGTAAGATGTACTCCATCAAATAAGGGACTCTTATTACATGTGGGATGGTTGTCTTTGCAAAATGGACTCCCCAAATGCCATATGTTCCAAAATAGTCAGGGGTAAGGCTCAGGCCTTAACCTATGATTCTCAGAGCATCCCTGCTGAAATTCAGGGCCAGAATGGCTGATGTTCAGCTACATAGTTTTTAATAGTCCTAAAATTTATCCCATGTCATTTGTGTCACTCTGCAGCATTTGAAGACTAAAATAATAACTTTGAAAATACAGATGCCAGGAGGAAGATGTTATCTGTATATTTTTCTGAAATAAATGGATTTTTTTTCATCTTTCCTTATCCTCAAATGTGAAGTGCAGGACACTAGTAGGTTTAGGGAGAGTGACTTACCGTAGTTTAGTCTCTCACCATCATGGAAAAGGCTGTCAGTTCATTTATTTAACCTTCGTTGTTTCTTTCTCTGTGTGCATGTGTGTATTTTTTACCTACATAAAGTTGTCCACAGAGATGACTTTTTGAAAACTAATTCTTTAATGAAACTACATATTTCTTTTTGGCTGGGGAAAACTGAAGATGCCATTTTTTTGTGTCTAGGTGATTGTGAAAACAAGAACAGAATATCAACCAGACCAGAAGAACAAAGGAAAACTTAGAGTGCCCAAAATTGCTGAATTCACAGTCAGTTTCACTGATGGTGTAACAGAAAGGTTAAAGGTAAGAAATGCAGAGGTTTGGTAAATTTCCACTTTTCAATTTTCATAGAATAATTAACAGACAGCAGCTCTCCTATTCTGATTTTAAAATGGCATACAACTCAAGATCAAAGTACACATGGACTTAAGAATTCTTGGATTGGAACATACAGTTTACCAATGCGTGATAATGCATCTACATTAGAGATTGGATTAGATGTATGACATGAAGAGAAAGAGGGATTCAGCCAGGCCCAGCCTAGCTCTTCCAAGCTGCTATTACTCATGCCACGAGAAACCTACAGTTATAGTCAGAATTCAATTGGGGAATCAAACTTCCTGCCTTCATTATAACCATGATTTAAATGTTTCCTTAATTAATTAATTACCTTAATTATCTGAATTCTGGTATGTTCAGCCTCAAAATCACAAGATCTTTCCAGAATCTAAAGGTAAATGATTCTTCATCTTTTTGTAAAAAGCATGTATTATATTAAACCTATGTTCTACTCCATCTGTTTCTTATTGGCATAGAGGTTTCAGAGTTGTTAGCCTGATTACATAGTGGAGAAGCAGACCTGATTATGCAACAGATTGAATTTGTGCTCAATTGCAAAGTTTTATACTGTTGCAAAATAAATCCCAGATTAAAAGGATGTCCTCTCCCTGACTCAAGATGATTACTGATAATATTGCCACTGTTGGATGGATATACGGTAATCAAAAAGCAGAAATTGCATTTGAACATGAAACTCATGCCTGCAGACTATTTCTATCAAGGCCTGTTCATTGGCAAGTATGATCTATTGTCTTTGATCTGGGTTTGCTCTAAAGGATGAGATGACAGCTATAAGCTTTATTTATCAATAAAGAGGAATCATTAATTTTGGTATGAGAATGAGCTGCAGCAAGTTTTAGGGTGATATGCTTCTGCTCCTATCATTTCTTTTTTCTGTCTGTCATGAGGTATTTGTTCAATTTGCATTTTAATGTAAATTTACTTAATTGGCAGTTTTCAAATCAATGTGCAGCCTGTGAATATATACAATTGTATATTTGAAAGAGAAGTGTGCATGAAATGTCTATAGTTTTCTGATGAACTGCACATGAATATATATGAAATTTTAATATAGACATGGAAATAAAAGAATTATACTCTGATTCTGTAAGGAATTTCATTCTAAAAAAATTAGGACCTGAAATGGAAAGATCTTATTTTCTATGAAAACTAGCAGCTTCCACTTTTGATATTAAATTAGTATCAAATGCAGACTTCCCTGTGATCTCCAAACTTCAGCAGCCATGATTTATTTAAAACATGGTATCTGGAATAAAACAATCTTGGAAAGCATTTTTTGATCACAATGCATTGCTAATTCCATAAACATCATAAATAAAATCCCTGTCTATTAAGAATGTGTCAGAATTGCATGCATAATTGACAAGCCTTCTATAGTTATACAGTATGTGGGAAACACAGCTTCTATATCCATGTTGCCATATGGATGGCATTCATATCGAAAAGTGATCTTATGGGTGTAGTATTAGCAATCATGTGGCATATGAAGTTGCAGAGTAGTTCGGTTGACCGGAGTACTGTTCTGAATACCACTGAATTCTGTCTCAACATAAGATCTATAAGAGTTAGTTTGAAATGAACTATGGACATGGGAATCAAAAATCTGCCAACAGTCAATACAAAATGTAAAAATTAATAGCAGTTGGACTTAAATCAGTGCAAGGGCTACATTTTATGCTTTGAAAAGTTCTGAGAATCCTTTGAAATCAGTATCTTATGCTTTCTTAAGCCAGGAAAGCTGTTTTCTTCATCGGGACTCTATAGCCTGAAATTTGGAGGCATATTTAGTTACAAAAACACATTTCTGACAACATAGTTCCCTATCAATTTTATTTCTCTTTAATTGATCTCCCAAGCTACTTCTATTACCCTCTTTCCCTTTCTAGCATTCTTCTCACACTGGTTGTTATCTGGGTCAGCAAATAAATCCAATGATCTGTCATTCAGTGGAAAATGTCAGTGCTATTTTCTGACTCTTCATCTGATTTTGATTTTGACCTCTCTGCATTACCTATTAATCACCGATCATCATAAGAGAAAATAGATCAGGCCGTAAACTTCTGCCTGCTTTTCATAGATACTGTTCTGACCCGGCTCCAAAAAAATGACAAACCCCCTGTAGTTACCTAATTGTTCTCTTTATTAGGAGTGCCAGCAGCCCCGGCAAAAAGTCTCTCTCTCTCACACAGCAGGCTAACAAGTCTGTCCGCAGGGAGATGAATAGTTGTCTACCACACCTATTCATCTCCACCCCCTGCATTTTATCCCCAGAGCTAGGGTGGGGCTTTGCGAGCAGCGGTGGCTCTTCCGTCCCAAGGACTGTCCCATGGATTTCCACTGCTCTCCTCTTCTCTGCCTTTTGCGCATCCACGCGTCAGGCAGTGGACCCAGCTGTTCCTCCTCTTCCTCATCAGCCACCTCCAGACCTGGGGGCTGTTGATTCTTCATCTGAAGGCTGATGGATGGCCCAGGCTCTGCCTCTGCCTCTATCTCTGACAGCTCCATTCCCTCTTCCCCCTTGGAGCTCTCAGATTGCGTTGATGCTGGCCCTGACTCCCATGCCGCCTCCTCATCTGATTTGGCTGTCGGAGGGGCTGGCGGCCGACAGGCCACAACAGATACTCCATATTCCATATTAACTTTATTGACTTTGTTGAATTATCTCCTGATCAAAATGAGCTGAGATAATAGATCATTTTTATTATCTTCTATATGGTTTTAAAAACTGCTCTTCATTTTTATTCCAATGCATATTGTAAGGAGGTTGCTAAATATACTTCCTTCCGATTACATATATATCTTTTATCTTGTGCTGGAAAAATAACTTTCATTTGTGCTTATGGAGAATGGAAGTGGCATAAATGTTTTAAGGTTTATCGATTTTGATTTTGACACTTTTTAAAAATGAAAGGAAAGGAAAGGAAAGGAAAGGAAAGGAAAGGAAAGGACAGGACAGGACAGGACAGGAAAGGAAAGGAAAGGAAAGGAAAGGAAAGGAAAGGAAAGGAAAGGAAAGGAAAGGAAAGAAGGAAATAAAGACTAACAGATCTTGTAAATGAGATCCTCATGTTTTCTGTTTTTAGATGGAAGCTTGATACTCAGTATAACTCTCCAGTGAGCAATGTGCTAGAAATTTCATTTTCACCTTTCTGGAACAGTAAAAAAAAGGACTTTTACCATACATACAGTATAAGCTGTCTTTGTCTTTTCTAAATCTTTGTGTGATTGCTTATTAAGAAGCAATTATTACTATGCTCAGTGGGATTTGTTCTTAAAGTGGATGTGAGGAACTGCAACCTTCTTTGTCCTTCTATCCAGTGTTTATCCATAGAGCTTTTCTGTAACAGATTCTTGGTGTCCAAATGTAAGGAAGGAGCAAGTGATTTAACTAATATCAATGGGATTCATATACAGTAGCTGTTTGAGAAGCCTTCATTTTCCAAAATGACCATTTTCTCAGTTTTGCTTCCCGGGTTTTACTAACTCTGATGCACATTTACTTTTGAGTAAACTCATTTGAACTTAATGCCCCCACCCCCCGCTGATATCGTTGATCTACAGGACTTCTTTCCTAAAATGTCATGTGATGCTTGAAACATTTGAGTCTGTTTTTCAAATATAGACTGATTAAGGATTTTTAATTGTTTTTGGTAAGATAGTCTTGTACGTAAGTTTGCAGATATTTTCTTAGTGGTTGAAGTTTATAAATACAGCTATACAGGTGGCCCATTGTGAATTTATATTTTTAACAAACTTGCTTTAATTGCTGCTATTAGGAAATTTATTTAATGTTTTGTATTTTTAGATAAAACAAGAACAATCCATTTACTTTAAAAAAAAGATATGTTTTCTTGTTTAGATATTTAACTGCTGTATTTCCTTTCCTTTCACTCCCATGTGAGTGAAAATTTCATTGTGGCAGCAGCCATATTTATTTTCCCCAAACATAAAAATCACTTCAGAACAACATTTTAGGGCCAAAATTAATAATGTCTGCTATCACTCCTTCCCTTCCAAGGAATGTTGCCCTACCCTCAGAATATAGGAAAAAGAAAATATCTAACATTTAAAAAGGGATCCTTCTCAATTAGGCTATGTCCTATATTGCTTCTAGCTTTTCCTTCCATCTCCCACTTGTAAAAATAGTTTTGTGTTTCTGCTGAAAATAGGTTGCGATCACATGCCTATTGCAGAACTGTCTAAAGTATGCAAATTAAGCCAAACAGTGTGCTGTTTTTACACAGTATATTCTGACTTTTCCTTTTAGAGTACAGAAATAGAAATTCCCAAGGATATTGATGTTCCTTTGACTTCCAGAAATCTTTTTAGCTATGTCCTTGACATAGAAATTTCTGCATTATCAAACATCAATTTCCACTTTTGCTAAAGGGTGAAAACCTGCCTAAAAATAATGAAAATTGAGAGTGAGGTTTTCCTTCCAGCATTATATTCTGCTTATTTTGCGTATTCTCTGTCACATTAAGTTTATCTTTGCCTTTAAACATACTGATTTTAAGAACAGTAGCACCTTCTATTTAGAAAACTAAATTCTTTTAATTCCAAAAATAAAAATAGCCATCCTCCCCACAAAAGCTCCAAAAATATGAAAATGATATGCCTCCTATAGGGACACAGAACGCGAAGAGACATCTCCTTTATATGTCGTTCAAGAGATTTTACTGGGTGGGCTGATGAGACACTGCAAAAACTGAGATACATGGATCTAACATACTGTACATTGAGTATACCTACCTGACAAGGTAGGGGGAAGCCTGCAGAACTTGTAGAATCCTTTTGAGAGCCTTAATAACAGTTCTGTTCCACATCACATGACTTGAAGGGAGAAGGGAGGAAGTTTGGAACAAAGGATCAGCACTATCTCAACTTTGATGCCCAACTACCTTTTACAGGTAGAGATTTTTAATGACCTCCCCAGCTCTGGCTGGACTGAACCTAGTTTTGAATTCAGTCTTTATTTTCTTCCCCTAGAGCCAGAGGTGGGATTCAGCAGGTTCTGACCAGTTCTGGAGAACTGGTAGCATAAATTTTGAATAGTTCGGAGAACCGGTAAATACCACCTCTGACTGGCTCCACCCCCATCTATTCTCTGCCTCCCAAGTCCCAGCTGATCTAGAGGAAATGGGGATTTTGCAGTAACCTTCCCCTGGAGTGGGGAGGGAATGGAGATTTTACAGTATCCTTCCCATGCCACGCCCACCAAGCCATGCCCACCAAGCCATGCCACGCCCACCAAGCCACGCCCACCAAGCCACGCCCACAGAACCAGTAGTAAAAAAATTTGAATCCCACCACTGCCTAGAGCCAAACGTGGTCCAGTCCTCATCAGTTTTCAAAGAATTATCCATACACATAGAGAGAGACACTCAGAATCCTGACCCCATTCATATTATTTCTTTCCAACTCTTTGTCAGGTTGGATGAAAAGATAATTATATACAGAAGATCGTATGCCTGCTGTATCCTTCACTATCACTAAGGATGGGCTGCAGATTAGCCATAGCCATATTAATCCCATAGATTAATTCATGTGAGCAAAAGATACTTAATGGGTGGCTTCAGTTTTCAGTCAGCACTGAAAAAGAAAATCAATACATGGCTGCCCATCTTCTGTAGCTTTAGAAGCCCAGTGTTTTTCATTGATGGTAATGTGTGACTTGCCCGTCTGTTTCATCTGTTTAGCCCATTTGGTAGACCTGACTAAAAATCAATTATTTTTATTTAGAAGTTTTGGGGGGAGGTATAATTCTATAATGGAAGGGGGAGGGATTAAGATGCATGCTAGACATCAAGGATGTGCTTCTCTCTATTTCCCTTTAGTTTTGTCAATATGTGAATGGTAGCCTATGTAATTGGTGCAAGATTGATAACATATGTTTCAATGACTTTCCTAGTAGAGTGTATTGAGTGTACCTCAGTGATGGTTTCTGAACTGTCTTTAAAGCAGACCCTGCTCTTGCATTGAGTCGAGCAAACTACATCTAAATATGGCCCCAAAAAACATTACAGTAAACACTGGATTCAAATGGGCAACTGTTATAAGACCATCCCACCTTCTTTCTATTTGCTATTCAGCAATGTCTTTTACTACATGTTCATGTCTTCTCAATTTCTTGTTTATTGTATAGTTGTTGAAAATATTTTTTTTCACAGTTCAAATGTGTTGGAGTGTTCAAAAACACCACAGGAGTTACAAATGTTAGCACTGATACTTTGCATGCAAAAGCAACCATATTGATGTTGCAACATCATATGCAATATTTGATACTCCAGTTGGTTTTGCAACTTCTTGCAATTCTTCAGCAATATTATCTATCCCAGGATAGTCTTTGTTCAATTTCAGATGATGGAGGAGCACAGTGAAGTTATAGGTATCAGGATACATCAGTGAGTTTCCATCTCTTTATTTGGTAAATCTTTTCCAAAAAATGCATCTGATATCCTGACTTGGGTGAGTTTGCAGGAGACATGGAAAGTGACTTGATGTATTTCCTTACAAAATGATCGGTGGCTTCCTCAATGTTTTGTTATTCTAAAAGCATTGCAAAACAGTTGTAAGGAACCAGCTGGAACTGCTGCTTGGATTGGTCAAAAACACTTCATACAGTGGGAATGTTTGGCCTTAGGGGTGAGTCTCTTCAATCAGAGCTGCACGGTTGCATGTACAAGATGGAAATTGCATGTACAAGACAGGAAATATGTGTTGGGGGAAGCTATAATAGACGTTATGAGAAGGGAGAAAAGAATTAATAACGCGTAACTATTTTCAATGTTTCTTGTCTCTTATAGACTCCAATTCTACCCTCATCCTTGTGAGTAACATCAATTAGAACATTTTGTTTTCAGGAAAGTCACTTCACCTTTGTAGGAAATATCAGCACTCCTTGGACTTGATAAGTAGTTCTAAATGTATCCTTCATTCTGAGCCAATTGAATAAACTAACCTGTTAATAGCATCGAATTTTGATCATGGACAAGATAGAGTTTTTTTTTTTTAGAAGAGAAGCTTTTATAGTAGAGCTATCATCCACCTTGGCAAGCATATTGGTGGGTGGGTGGAAGCAGGAAGATTCAAGATGTTGGCTGTGATCAAAGCCTTTCCCCCTTTTTTTTGTATGCATCACAATCACTAGCTTGTTTGCTCCCACACCTGTGTTACAAGAATAGGGTTAAAGTGGGTAGGAGAGACAGAGAAACTGAAGCCATGCTCACAATGCCTCTGTGCCTGTAGAAATCTTAGGTAGAATATGCTTATAGCCCTACCCATATATGTATTGTGTCAGCACACACTCCATTGTGCTTTTGTTTATTTTAGATGCAGATACCTCCATAGGGCTCTGGGATAATTCGCCAAAGGAGTTGTTGTCCCTGCACAACTGCTCTTATTTTTTCTTACTGAAAACTTACGTTATTTCAGGAGCTTGTCATTTCTGAAATATGATATTACATTTCTGTGTTGCTCAGTTCAGTTATGGAGCCTTCCTTCTGGCAGCTTGACCAATTATTCTTCAACTTCATGACTCATCTTGTACATACATTATGACAAATGTCTTCGCCCACTCTGTGTAGGTGGAATACAGGAAAATAATGTTAAAACAACATTAAGACCCAGCTACCAATGTCCCAAAGTAATTTCAGTTCTGTTCCACTCTCAGAGAAGACCTATCAGAATTTCTTTGTATGGAAGTTTTATTCTTTTGCTGTGGAAATGTACTGAAACAGAAGCCCATAGAAGGTTTTATTTCCCTACAATGTCCTAAATTCTCTGTCAGGAATCTAGAAATCATGATGAACAAAGTGGCTGGATATGTAAAGTAAGCATCCTATGGACTTCCCTTTACTGAATGAAGATGGGAAGAGAGGTAGGCTTTGATGATCCCTATTTTTTCCCCCAGAGCTTCTGACAAGGAGCCTGTGAGATCTCTTGGTGAAAGAGGAGCTGAATTTGCCCCAAGTGACAAATCATTCTTGTCCCACAGATGACACTCTTGACTGGATCAAAGCATCTTTGGCCATCAAAATAACACCAATCAGAACCAATCCGCAGTAGTCTTGTTTGTGGATGTTGCCATTCATTTTTCAATATTAAGTTGAGCTTTTCTTTAGGTATATTGATATTCAAAAAAGTACAAAAATACAGAATTATTATAATATATGTGGATTGATTTACCTCATTACTGCCTCTCTGCCTAAAATGAAGTAGAACTGTCCACTAATCAGTCTAGACTTAGGTACAATTCATGATCAGTATTTTCAAGATTAAAATTTCAAACCAAATATTATTTGTATTTCCTTCTTTGTTGAGACAAATTTGGTCACTGTGTATATACTAAGGAATCCTGAGTTTTGACAAATATTAGAGACATGATTTTAGCTTAATGAACATTCCAAAGAGTTGAATATCCTTTTTTAAACTTCTCATATGTTGCTATTTTTACTTTTCAGTTTATATTCTGTATTAAGTAAAATACTATCTTCTCACTGATGAAATCTTGTCTGTTGATCTTCTATTTACCATATACTGTATATTCCACAGGCATTAGAGAAAGTAAAAGTTGTATTGGACATTAACAAACTAAATTGGACATTGGACATTAACAAACTAAATTGGACATTAACAAGCTATCATCTATCCATATTTTATCAATTTTGAGAATTTTATAATATATTAACTTATTTTTATTGCAAATAAAGGATAACAGCATAGCAATTGGCTATGATGACACATGATTGATTCTCTCCATCCTCCTCTTTAATACTATATGAGGTCACTGGGAGAGAATACCTATTTGGATTTGGGTGCCATATCATCAGTATGACTAAGACTCAATTGTTTATTGTCATCTTGATCCACTCCAGAGACACTGTTGAAGGTTTCGTGTCTGATGGTAGTTGGGGTCTGGATGGGTCAATGTAGGCTAAAATTAAATCCAAGCAAAATAGATTTTGTGACAGCATTAGTCTTGACTCTCAAGGAGAAGGCACTTCCCCAATAGAGTAGATCCACAACTTGAGAACCACTTGGACTTATCATGGCTATTGCTGGGTGGACAAGTGGAGGCTGATCAAAAAGGCCTTTGCTCAGATTTAGTACCAGTTGTAACTTTACTTGGGTCTGACTGCAATGGCTCATTCTATCAAAACCACTTGGTTAGACTATTGCAACATCACCTACATGGGGCTGTACTCAAAGACTACTCAGAAGCTTCAGATGGTGCAAGACTGGATGTTTGCAGGAGTTGACCATTGCAGTAGTTGATCACACTTGATTTGTGGACCCTGCATCAGCTTTCTATTAGCTTCCAAGTATGATTTACAGTGATGGTATTTACCTATAAAGCCCTTTATGCATTAGCACCTGGTTAGTTGCAAGACTGCCTCTCTTCATTAGACTCAGGCTGACCACATTGGTCATGCTGAAGGAAATGCTTGTCTCCTATTTTGGGGAGATTGGAGGAGCCAAAGCGGAGGTGCTGTTTTTGGTGATGATATGACTACTCATTGGAGATCTGTTTATCTGCAATATAGTCTAGTTTCTGAAGTTGGTGTTTTCTGGAGGGCTTTCTGGGCATGCCACATATGTTATGTGGATTATCTTTGTCTTATTTTTTCTATTTATTGTATTTATATATATTCTTGGCCACTGAGAGTCTTGGGAATACAGCAGTGTACACATCTGATAAATATTTTTTAATTTCCTCAGAAAGCTTTGGAATCTATCAAACATCAATGTCAACAATTCAATTTCCCATCTTAGCTTTGTTATGTTTCATATTCTTTTTATTCCTTCTACTGCCCCGAAGACTGCTGTAATGCTCTTGTATCCAGTGGCTTCTTTCAATTATCTGTGATAGACATCCACTCATAAGATGAGACATTCATTGCTTTTTCCCCTTCCAATAGTATGTATGCATGTGTGGGCGAGTATGTCTCTAAATTAGTTCAAGAGAGGCATCTTCCAGTTTGGTAGAGCAACCTTGGATGGCAGAAAGAACGGCATTCCACCAACAGTTTCTGTTCTACTGATAAACAATACTAACCTTTAGTTCTTCTATTCAGAAATAATGCCATGGGGGTATAAGGTGAAACTCAAAAAATTAGAATATCGTGCAAAAGTTCATTTATTACAGTAATGCAACTGAAAAGGTGAAACAAATATATGAGATAGACTCATTACATGCAAAGCAGGATAGTTCAAGCCGTGATGTGTCATAATTGTGATGATTATGGCATATAGCTCATGAAAACCCCAAATCCACAATCTCAGAAAATTAGAATATTACATGCAATCAATAAAACAAGGATGGTACATAGAACAATATCGTACCTCTGAAAAGTATAAGCATGCATATGTACTCAGTACTTGTTTTGGGCCCCTTTTGCAGCAATTACTGCCTCAATGCGGCGTGGCATGGGAGCTATCAGCCTGTGGCACTGCTGAGGTGTTATGGAAGACCAGGAGGCAGCAAGAGTGGCCTTCAGCTCTTCTGCATTGTTCGGTCTCATGTCTCTCATCTTTCTCTTGGCAATGCCCATAGATTCTCTATGGGGTTCAGGTCAGGCGAGTTTGCTGGGCAATCAAGCACAGTAATCCCACGGTCATTGAACCAGGTTTTGGTGCTTTTGGCAGTGTGGGCAGGTGCCAC
>QLTV01004086.1:5292181-5311761 GCA_003457575.1 Thermophis baileyi
CCATATAACAGTCCTAATCATACACATTCAATCTTTCAGTGTTCAGAAGTACAGCAGTCTTCTTACCAGCCTTTCTTTGTCTTAATTAGCAAACAAAGATTCTCTACTATCACAGATAGCTAGCTACACACAGAGCTTACTTTTAGACACGAAGTCACTCAGCAATGAATCAGCAAAAGAGAGAGAGCTAACCATGTTCTCTAGCTCCCTCTTATGGCCGTTACTGCCAGTCAGAATGCACCAATGCATTTAAAGCAATATTACATATATACATATAAACAGTGATTTGTGGCTTGTTTATATTAACCAACCCAACCGTTTGGACAGAGTCCTAACACTCACAATCATACAAAACCTGAGTTTATAAAATCATTTTCACCAGTTGAAATGGGCTAGCTGTCTGAGAATTACAAGAACTGAAATCTAACACACCGGACGGAAACCAAATAACTAACCATGTTCTCTAGCTCCCTCTTATGGCCGTTACTGCCAGTCAGAATGCACCAATGCATTTAAAGCAATATTACATATATACATATAAACAGTGATTTGTGGCTTGTTTATATTAACCAACCCAACCGTTTGGACAGAGTCCTAACACTCACAATCATACAAAACCTGAGTTTATAAAATCATTTTCACCAGTTGAAATGGGCTAGCTGTCTGAGAATTACAAGAACTGAAATCTAACACACCGGACGGAAACCAAATTAGGGAAGAAAAAGCTGCATAACTACTTCCTAGTCATATTTATTAGTGAAACTTTCAATCAGTTCAGTACATTAGATGATGTCATGCACTTCATATTACAAAGTTCTGTTTGTAGAAAAGGATATTTGTAAGCTACCTTAAATGTTATTTTGACAATGGAAGACTGGGCTATAAATACACATAACAACACATTTACAAATAAACAATGACAAGGACACTGTCAAATCATATCTCCCAGTACCAAAATGTGATATTTAATATTCAGTGCATGACAAAATCAATTGTTTTACAGATATTGGCTTTTATAACCTTTTATAGTAAATTCTTAACTAATCAGTATTGCAATGTTTGATGTACTACAGTTATTCTTTGGGCTAACAGAATAAAACAATGTATCAATAAAGGAGAATATTTGTAGCTCAGGGTTGATATGAGAGGTCCTTGGTGCTCTCTGAGCTTGGTTGTTTTCTTGCTGATATTTCATTACCCAAACGAGGTAACGTCATCAACGCTAGATGATGGACTAGCACTGATGATGTTACCTAGTTTGGGAAACAAAACATCAGCACAAAAACAACCAAGCTCAGAGAGCACCAAGAACCTCTCAGAAAAACAATGCATTTGTCAGATATTTCACTGGGACTTTAGGACAGAATAACAGTTGGAAGGAACCTTGGAGGTCTTCTAGTCCAACCCCAAGCTGAAACAGGAAACCCTATATTATACCATTTCAGACAAATGGTTGTCCAATCTCTTCTTACAAATCTTCTGTGTTGGAGCACCCACAACGTCTGGAGGCAAGTCGTTCCACTGATTAATTCTTCTAATTGTATTGTTGGACTTTTGGTTCTGTGAATGCCCCATTCCAGAATATTATGATGTTGGTGATTTATTCATTGATAGAAGAAAACTGAATGAATGATATCAGTATGTGTGGGATAAACAATTATGAAAAATTAAGATTAGAAAAACAGATTAGTCTAGACTAGACTAGACTAGACTAGACTAGACTAGACTAGACTAGACTAGACTAGACTAGAATAGAATAGAATAGAATAGAATAGAAAGGTACAACACTTAATGATTGTAATAGGGTACAAATAAGCAATCAGGAAACAATCAATATTAATTTAAATGCTAAAAATACAAGCAACAAGTTACAGTCCTGCAGTCATAAGTGGGAGGAGATGGGTGATAGGAACAATGAGAAGACTGATAGTAATAGTAATGCAGCCTTAGTGAATAGTTTGACAGTGGTGAAATAGAAATTCCTTCAGGGAATAATGAAATAGTTGCTATTTATTTTCCCCCCAAGCTTAACACACACACACATACAGACCGTAACATGCAACCTTGTGGGTTTGCATTCTGGCTTAACTCTGGGGATTCATTGTGAAGCATGCAGTCAAAATGCCATGTCTTCCTTCACAAATGGTTTAGCAGACTGGATGGCGTTAGCTCAATTTTGTAGATTTGAATGAAGCAAGGTTTTTTTTCCTTTTTGCAGTTTGCTAAAAAGTCCTAATACAGACATTAAGTAATCAATCATTTATCTGTGATTGATAATGTGTCTTATCTATAATGTGTCTTATCGAACTTATCTTTTCTTTTATGTACACTGAGAGCATATGCACCAAGACAAATTCCTTATGTGTCCAATCACATTTGGCCAATAAAAAATTCTATTCTATTCTATTCTATTCTATTCTATTCTATTCTATTCTATTCTATTCTATTCTATTCTATTCTATTCTATTCTATTCTATTCTATTCTATTCTATTCATAACTATATAATTATACATGGCTATACAATCTGAGGTTACCATAATCTGACTGATTATATTGCAAATAAAATTGCTCATATCTGCTCTGAATAGTAAGCTGGTTGGACAGGATATGATAAAATGGTGGATATAGCTTCTTTCATGGTTACTGGGATGTTTCTGAGCAAGTGGGCAAAAGGGTTATTTGTAGCATTATCTCCAGAACTTGTGGACTTAACCCCTGACCTTCCTGGCTAGTTAATTGTCTGGAGACAAATGTGTATTTAGGTAACCTCCCCCCCCTCTGTTGATGCTGGTAACTTTGAGAGAAGCAATGATCTATTCAATAAACTGCCTTGGATTAATTTATTTTGGGAAACCATCATCCTACATCCTATTTCTACTATGTGGGGACAGTGGAGGGATAAGAGTTGCAGAAGCCTGGACGAAACAGATTGTCCAGATCCATTGAAAGCGGGATTCGAGCATAGGACTAAACCTAATTGGTGACTCTCATAAGTGACTTGTGGCTGAACTTGGATGAAGAAAGCATGGCCATCCATCCTTGTTTTATTAGAATTTTTGCCATTTGTATAGTCCTGCTTGATTGTTTATGTGGTTGGGATTTGGAGGCCTGATATTATAATGATTCCATTCCTTCTTGAGTGATGGAATTCAGTTGGCTGTCAAAAGGTATGGTGAGAATGATCAGGTTGTTGGTCATTCCCTCAAGGGATGCCAGTCCTTGATCTTCTTCCCTCTCTAATTTAACACCAATTTGAAGCTTCTAGGAGAGGCAGTTCACTAGTTTAAGGTGAGATATTATCAATATACAGATTATATCCAGTTGTACTGAGAATCACTAACCCTATCCCAAGGAGAGCAGGTCCACAATTTGGAGGTCCTCCTCAACATATAGGTCCTGCGAGTGGAAGCCAAGGCAGGAGTAGAACAGGAAGCAATAAATATCAAGCCTTTGTCATCTCCAGTATTGATTACTTTACATGGGGCTGTTTTACTTGGGGCTAAGGAAATGAGCCTTCTCTATCACAGCCTCTCTCCACCAAAAACCTTAGTTGGAGCAAAGCATAGCAGTCAATAGGCTAAGTGGACAGTCTTGATACTGCCATACAACACCATTGCAATGGGACTTGCACTGGATATGTTTCCAAGTACAATTCAAAGTGCTAGTTATCACCTATTAAAAATTTAGTAGTTCATGGCATGGGTATTTTTGAGATTGCCTCTCCCATGGGGTCAGAGAATGCCTACTGAAGATCTCCAACTATAAAGGCATGAGAAGGGATGGGGCATGAAAAGGGGTATTCTCTGTGGGCACTGCCCTATTTTGGAACAGCTTGTTTCTGACCCAAGGGCAGCATCTGCTCCCATGGTCTTATGGAAGTTTGCAAAATTATGGTTGTTCTGCAAGCCTTTGGGATTTGAATAACTATTGCAACTATTTCTAAGACTAATTGTGATGTTTAACTGTAATTATTATGTTTGTTTCCATTATATAGTATTGTATATATACAAGCGGATTTGGATGTTCTTGCACAGTATTTAGAGTCAATTGACTGAACAGATTATAGATTAATTAAAACATTTCCCTATGGATCCTATTATGCTCACTCCATGTCCTCCAGGAGTGAGAGGAAACCGAATAATGGAATATTTTAACATGAAACCTGTCACATCTAAGTTGTGCATGAGCCAAGCAAGTTTTCCATAGAACGGTTTTTTTAAAAAGCTGCTACCATTTTGGTCCCATTAACCTTCTTCTATGTAAACCTCCCACCCAAGTGTAAAACATTTATCACTTTAGTGCATCTGCTTAGAAAAAAGCATTTTATAACTCATCCAGTGCTTATTAAGCATACTGTAATTGTTATTCCCTCACTGGAAATTTAGGACTTGGCAATGAAATATGTCTCCTAACTGCAACCTGGCTCCACAAACACTTAAAGCATCAAATCCATTAGGATCCAAACAAGCTCCAGAAACTATATTATGTGATGGAGTTTGGCCAGTCTAATTGAGCCAGCTGCTTAATTTAATTATTTGACAAATTACTTGGAAACATGATGTACTTGTTTGTTCTGTCATCTCATTGCTCTCTCAGAATAGCAGGGCAGGCAGCATTAATGGCAGAGATATCATCTCAGAAGGCAGGCTTTGTGGTGACAAGATGTGTAAAGCAAATTGGGCAATGGTGACATTAGAGGTTCCCAAAAGAAAAAAAAAATGTTGGAATAGACATCGAGGTTTTTTTTTTAATGAAAAACATTTTCTGAAGAATAAGAGCCTAGTTTAATTCCATCCATGTTGTGCTTTTATTAAAGAAACATCAACCATTTGTTCCCACCTTTAAACTCTCCTAAATACAGTATTATGCTCAACCTATTTTGAAATAATATTTTAATATTTTCTAGTCTAAGGATTATAAAACTTTCCAAATAGTTTGGAAATGGCTGGATCTCTCCCTGGAATGGGTAGAGCTGTTCTCTCCAGTTGCACTGAACTCTAATTCCATGCTCCATATATTGTGGCTGTTAGAGCAGAGATCGCCAAACTTGGCAACTTTAAGACTTGTGGACTTCAACTCCCAGAATTCCTCAGCCAGCCATGCTTGTTTTTAAGCATAGGAAAACCGGCTTATCCTGATGTAGGGAAAATATTACTTATAGTAGAATGGGGCCATCATTCTTCCACAGTAAGATTATGATGGGATGGGTGATAGTGAAAGGGGAAGAAGAACTGTAATACCACGGAAAGGATGAATATTTTTATTTATTTATTTATTAGGTTTACATGCCGCCCATCTCGTCTAGACGCAACATAAAAGATCCATCCTTCATATTATAGAGACCTAGAGGATGTATCTTGCTTGTCTCTTCTGCCAAACCTTCCCGGCAGCTGTATGTGAAATTTCAACCAAATACTGAATCCTCCAATTTGTCCAAATGGGAAATTCATTAAATTTATGCATTCATTACTTGGTTTCAAATAGAGCCAAAGTGTTTGTCTAATATTGTCAAGCTTTCCTACATGCCTCCGTCTTCTATTTTTAAACTTTATCTTTGTGAGAGGCACTCTTAATAGATGACTCATCCAGGGGTGGGTTCTGGCTTACTTCGCTGCCGGTTCGCTTTCTCATGCGCCGCATGGGCGCACTGCGTGTGCACGCATGTGCAGTGCTGAAAACCCAGCTTCGTGTGCGCAGAAGCAAAAAACAAGATGGCAGCACCTATGGCGCCGCCGAGAGAGCCGGTTCAGGGGTGTGTCCAGCCGGCCATCGCTGCCGGTTCGGCAAGTGGGGGGAAATTCCCGTTACCAGTTCTAAAGGACCGGTCCGAACCAGCATGAACCCACCTCTGGACTCATCTCTATAAAGCATGGATATTCAATATTCTTACAAGCATTAAAAATGTTTCCTGAGTTTTCTAAAACCAATAGAGATGTTAAGAAACACTATGAAGTATATTTCTAATGCTTCTTATTTTAATGAAAATTGCTGTGGACAAACATCTGTAGGGTCATCAATGGAAAAGAGGAGGAATGAGATTGGAAAATGTAGTCCCTCTTGGAGAACCACATTTCCAAAGCATCTTGATGCCATTCCCCTTTCCTACTTCCTTCCCTCTCTCCAGGTTGCATCTGCATGCGCCTAACAAATAATACTGACTATATGGGTTGATTCTGAATCAGTTCTGAACTAAAATAAGGTTATTTGAATTGCCCAGATCAAGCCCAGGTAAGCTATATTTCTTTGTTCATTAGTCAGGATCATTCAATGAGTAGATCAGATCATGGAGTTATGATAACAGTAAGTTAAAAGGAATTAAATGTGGCTTCCACTTTCAGTTACACATTTATTTTATCATGCAGTTGAGTCTAAGAGGAAAAAAATTAGAACATGAAGTTCCATATGAACATGAGATATCTGGTTTTGAGAAGAATGGGAAATGATGTTTTCACATGAAGGCACTAGAATTCAAGTGTCACGAGATATGATAAAAATAAGAGGGGCATTAGGAAAAATGAAAGTGCTGAAACATAAATTATTATAAAAAACAAATTCTCCTCCCACTGTGGATTAAGGAACTTTTATGGAATGTTCCTTCTGGACAACTATTCAGATAGTTCATTTTTCTGATTATGTGTTATTTCAATAATAATCAAGTTCTGCATTTTCAAGAGTATTTGGTAAATGGTAACTTATGCTTATTATTCTCATTTTTCCCTTCAGTCTCTAAAGGGCTTGATTTCTTTACTATACTGGATTTTTGTCAACTTTACTATTCTTTAAAAGAATCAATTAAATTACATGATTTATAATAATAGTTGCAAACTTGAAACATAGCTTTAAAATTGGAGGCTTTGATGGCCACAATCTGTTTCTCATAATGAGAGATTTCAAGCTAGTTCAAATGTTAATTGCGGGTAACTGGGTATAGACATGAATAAGTATTTATTTTGCTGGCTTTTAATTTTGTATTGGCTGAGAGAGTCAAAGAGATTGCAACCTGGTGATGGAAGACCAAGGCAAAGTGAACTGAAAAACAGGCTGGAAGTTAATACATACTACATCAGGGGAAGGAAGAGCTTATATGGAGAATGCCACTAAATACACAAGTTCTTAGGATAGTTTTAACTTCTGTACTGCTGGTTCTTCTTTCCATCTGATTGAATTTATTGTTTATATTTTATAGAATATTTTAGTATATGCTTTAGCTTACCATTATGGTTGCTTGAATTGTACTGTCAACCACTTTGGATTTTTTAAACAAGAAGAGGCATATAAATGTTTATACAAAACAAATGGAAGTGGTTTCAATTTTGTAGGTCATGGTGGAAGTATCTAACAGGAGATAGCAGTAGGGTTGGGTGGATAGAATGATTAGTATGACAAACCTCCTGAATATCACAAGATACAGAACCAATCTAGCTACTAGTGGTCTGAAAGGACACTTTGCTTCTACAGAATTTGAATGAGATACCCCTTTGAAGCTCTGCTAAAAACAAAGCAATGGCCCCCTATATTTTTTCCCCATTGTGTGACACAGCAGCATTGCTTAACAACTTTTACAGACAAGAAGCATCTGATTGAGGCAGATCAGCACTGTTTCAGCACTTTGCTAGGACAGAACTGTCTGTCGAGGCATAAATATCTTTCTCAACTCAAAGGTGCTTTTTCAAACGGTCCGAAGAGCTCTTGGATGAGAAGCGAAACGTCTTCAAAGAAAAACCAGAAAGTCCAGTTGCCTTTTGAAAAAGCACCTTTGGGGCAACCATGACCCAGATGACTGAGAATCTCCATAGATATCTTTCTCAGCTCTCTTCATGATTTTTGCATCATTGAGACAGGGGAGCTCAACCCCCGGGATTACTTGAGGCAGATTGCAGTCAGTCTGCCTTAGTTTACAAAGCAAAAATATTGGAGGCTCTTTAAGAACAGTGATGCTTTGGACTTCAGATAGATTGGCTGCCTTTGGACAGAGGCGTATCTAGGCAGCTTTCCAGTCTTTTAAAGATTTTATGGAAGAAGAAGCTCATAATATCATATCTTCAGTTGTGAAACTCAAGTAATATTCTGTTTCCAGTCATACTGTCTTTCTAGGTTCAACACTAGAATAGAATAACAGAGTTGGAAGGGACCTTGGAGATCTTCTAGTCCAACCCTCTGCTTAGGCAGGAAACCCTATATCATTTCAGACAAATATTTGTCCAATCTCTTCTTTAAAACTTCCAGTGTTGGAGCATTCACAACTTCTGGAGGCAAGTTGTTCCACTGATTAATTGTTCTAACTGTCAGGAAATTTCTTCTTAGTTCTAGGTTGCTTCTCTCCTTGATTAGTTTCCACCCATTGCTTCTTGTCCTGCCTTCAGGTACTTTGGAGAATAGGTTGACCCCCTCTTCTTTGTCGCAGCCCCTCAGATATTGGAACATTGCTATCATGTTTTACTGAGGTTTTACTGAGTACCTGATATATTATAGCAAACAAACTTTTTGTTGTTCCTAATAAAAATGGCTATCAGTTTTGTCTCAACAGATATTTGCAAATTGGCTTTCTTTTTGTTGTCATCAAAATCTGGCTCGTCTAAAGCAATCAAATCACTTTGAAGATATGACATGATTTTATTTCCATGCAATCAATAAATAGTATATTCTGGACTCCCAGCAAAGCATTGACACTTTGCTGAAGAGCCATGAGCCAAGGCAAAATCAGAGTTTAGCTACCTTTGGTCCACTACATTACAAGGGCAAGAAAAAGAAAAAGGCAGACACAGTGGCCATTTACAGCATGATGTTGGAATATTTTAGATAAACACATCTGTGTGACCTTATTATTTATCCCTTCCTACCTCAGCATGCTAGCCCTACTATCTTAGAAATATAGTCAGTGAATAGAAACAATTTGGTTTACTGGGCCAAATCAGTCCTCCTGACTGATTTACAAGGACACTATAAGGAGTTGGTATGTATTGGGGAGGGGTATTTCATAAATTTGGTAATGAATTCAGCATACTTGTATATTGGAGTGCATACCATTATATTTACATTTATCTTTTGCTGCTACATTTTCTTGAAGATAAACAATACATTTTAGAAGTGAAAATAATAACATACTCCACGTTGAAGATATGCATGCCCCACCAGTTGCCCCAGTTATAATGCATTTTTAAAAATGAAAAAAGAGGGAGCAGGATGCAATGAGCATCACTGTTTATGGCTTCTTCAAATCAGGTACTGAGGCTGGACCTATTTTCTGCTTCCTCCCTCCCGCCTTCATCTCCTATTCTCTGGGTGATAGTTGAGCAAGTGGGCTAAGGCAGCATCAATATACTCAAAATCAGCCAGCATTTATTCTTAGAGTGCATCGTAGCCAATAACATCTCTGTCATTTTCATCCAGAAAGTCATGTTTTCACCTTGAGCTGTTTCCAGATCAATCTCAGTGGGAAACTATGTTATTTTGACCCTTGGCTTCATAGATGTTATTGTGTTCTTATTGCCAGATGGAAACACACTTGGTGATATTTAGCATTGCATATTTTATGTTTTTCTGCCTAGAGATATTAGATCCCAGTCCAAATTAGCTTGTTTACGTTGTATATGCTAGAAATTCATAGTTTCAGATGTTAATATTTATTGTTATTATTGTGGTTGGTCACATAGCCAGCCAGATGTTCAGACTGGATCTTTGTTTTCTTTTGCCATAGTCATTCTATTTTTATTTGCAGATCTTTGTATTTTGTGATTTTCTCCAGTTCTTTCTCTTCTATTCTGCTGACTTCAAGTACTGCACTACCCAGACATGTTTTTCTTTCTTATCAACAATTGTTAAATCTGGGATGTTGTGGCAGGTGCTTGTCTATTTGAATTCTAAAGTCCCAGAACGCTTTAGCTTCTTCATTTTCTATTACTTTGTCTATTTTGTGGTTCCACCAGTTCTTGCTTGCAGGCAAGTGATGTTTCTTACAGATATTCCAATACACCATTGTTGCTACTTTGCTATGCTATTGTTTCTAATGAGTCTGTGTCATTTTTTTTTGCAGCAGCTAATTAGGTGATCCATTGTTTCTTCAGCTTCTTTTGTTGTCTGTGCTGTCTTCTCAATTTTGGCTTATATGCATTTCTTCAAGAATTGATTTTGTTCAGAGTTAGCCCTTCTATCTCTTTTTTCAACTTTCCATGGCCAGGTCTTCTTGTTTTTTACCTTACCTGCTGCTTGTTTTTTGCCTTACCATGTGCTGGCCATGTAATACTTTGTCTTGCCATATCTCTTTTCTCTTTTCTATTTGATCTTTCTTGTAGGTTAGGATTTTCCCCCCCCCTATTCAATTATTATCTCTTCACAACAATGTGAACTCACAGCTGCAAGTTCTTTAGCTGGTGTTGGCCTTCATATGCATTTTTCTTTCCCAAGAACCCAGGATGTCATAATGTATCAGTATAGTATATATGCACTCCAAGTTGTGTGGTTTTTTTCCAGTTGACAGATGGAAATGTCAATGCACAGATTTTCTAAGTGCTGTACAATATTTTTTGGTCTGGCACCCAGTGTGCTGATAATCCCTGGGACTGCCATGGCTAGTTTGTGCCATAATCTTTCAATTTCAGTTTTCCAGATCTTGATACTTTGTGATCCTCTCTGATTTTTTGTCTTCTATTATCTCCAATTCTTTGTCTTCTATTCTACTATTTACTCTACTATCTACTATACCATATCCATTATCCACATTTTCTTCTTTTCAACCACAGTTATATCTGATGTGTAATGAAGATATTCATCAGTCTATATTCAGAATTCCACAAAATTTAATCTGCTCATTTTCAACTACTTTTTCAACTACATGTTCCCTCTAATTCATTACTGGTACATGATAATTTTTACAGATTTTGCAGTGAATCATTTTGGTGACTGTGTTATGTCATTGTTTATAATCAGTTTGCATGACCATCTCTCACAAGCTGAATATTTGACATATATTTCATCTTTGCACAAACTGCACTTTGAATTATTTGATGTAAACCATTGCTAGGTTTTACCTTTATCCACCTTCCACATGATCATTTGTAAAAATTGACCATGCAATCCTTTTCCTTGCCAACTTTTTGTTCATGTTTTTATTACGTTTTTTTTCAATATTCAATTGTTGCTTTAATACTTTCTCATTTTTAACTTGCATCAATGCTTGTTCTTGACTGTCGTTTACATAACAAATGAATGCACATTTTTCTTCTTCAACAGTTTGTCTGGCTTGTCCATTTCTGTGGGGCAGGTATAATCCATCAATATCACTACAGAGATGTAATGCATAGTGAATGGTGGTCAGTTTTCTTGTTTTGGTCTAAACTGTGTAGTTCAGCTTGTGTCCAGTTAATAATTCTAGCAGTGTATCATATCATAAGTATGACCCAGGTATTGATAGCATTACTAACTTTTGTGCTTGGTAATATTCTCACTCTTTAGATGTCTTGTTTATGAATCACACTTCTAACTTATCTATGCTTATGAATCACACTTTTAACTTATCTAGAGAGCCGAGGTGGCGTAGTGGTTAGAGTGCAGTACTGCAGGCTACTTCAGCTGACTGCTAGCTGCAGTTCGGCAGTTCAAATCTCACCGGCTCAAGGTTGACTCAGCCTTCCATCCTTCCGAGGTGGGTAAAATGAGGACCCAGATTGTTGGGGGCAATATGCTGACTCTGTGAACCGCTTAGAGAGGGCTGTAAAGCACTGTAAAGCGGTATATAAGTCTAAGTGCTATTGCTATGCTTGATGTTATTCAACTGTATAATGCCCAGATACTTGTAGGCTTCATCCTGATGGTTCTTGATAGTTTGGCCATTTGGCATTTCAATAACATTACTGTTTGTGATTTTATCCTGATTTATTGCTACAGAGGCACATTTCCTTAGGCCAAATTCAATTGCTATATCTGTGCTAAAAATTCTTATAGAGTTTGCCAATGATTGGACTTCAATTTCTGATTTTCTATAAAGCTTTGGATCCTGGGTGTCCAACTTGCTGCGTCACGTTGCCGTCACGTGATGTTTTGTGACGTTTTCCCCTTCGCAGAGCTGGGGTGGGCGTGGCCTGCACGTGACACACCCGGCCCATGGCCTGCCAGTTGGACACCCCTGCTTTAGATGTTGATGATGATGATTTAGTTTTATCACAATTATGGTATCTCTCTATCTCTGTGATCTCTTATCTCTATTTCATCTATAATCTATTATCTATCTTACATGTAGGTATGTAGGTATGTAACTCAAGGCAGCAGAGATACCTAACATTCTTGCTTTCTATTTTCTTTGCAACAGCATCCCTGTTAAGTGGGTTGGGTTGGGTTGAGAGAATTACTGGCTTAAAGTCACCCAGTGTCTTTTATGCCTAAGGCAGGCCTAGAAACAGTCTCCTAATTTCAAGGCCAGCACCTTAACCACCACATCAAACTAATATCTCTAATATCTCTTCATGAACACTTGCTGCAGTCTGTTCTAGTTTAGCTTTCTGTCTTCGATATAGCTCCTCCAAAGTTATTAATTTGCTTTCCTAGAGTTAATATACCCTTTCAGAAAATATACCAGTATTCATTTTAATATCTGTGATGATGGGAGTTAAGTGCTGCATGTTGTGCTAAAAAACAACCACAGCCATAAATCTGTTAAACTGACTATAAATACACATGATTTCCTAGGGAGCAGCTAACATTCATGACAAGAGAATAATTTAATTGTTAATTGTTTTGCAGGTCACTATTCTCATAAGCCTGGCTCTTGCATTCCTTGCCTGCATAGTCTTTCTTGTGGTATACAAAGCGTTTACCTACGACCACAGTTGCCCAGATGGATTTGTTTATAAGGTAAGGAGTCTGGGATGAATGAACTGTCTCAGCTAGTGATAGAATCTAGTTCGCTGCATGACTACAATTTAATCCTGCCTTTCTCTGTCAGGACTGAAGATATAATTTGTCAACAACATGCTGAAAAGTGGTTAGTGCTTTAGGAAATAAAGGTCTGCAATACCCTCCAACAGCCTCAATTATTCTGAATCTGACAGGTATAAATCTTCAAGCAGACTACAGCCAGCCACCCCCATCTATTTTTTAACAGGCTGACAAAAACTAGGTTTTTGACTCAGCTTAGTCTCAGCATCAGATTAAAAATGTAAGAGGCATACAGTTACGCACTATGCATTTTGAAAGTTTTGGGACATCTTTATCGATCCTCAGTTTATTGTCACAGAATAAAAGGAGAAATAGGAGTAGGAGTAATAAAACTGAGAAAAAATTACCTATTGGCAAGCATGATTCATTGTCTTGTTGAATTGCATGTCTATGTCTTTACATCTAAGGACAATATTCTGTTCATTAGCCTATATCCTACAAAGAGTTGGATTGAGAACATATGTACTTGTAGTTCTGCTGAGATTTGCAGGACTATCCTAAGAAAAAATTGCATCCGGGAAAGAAATGTTTCTTTTGAGTCAAAGTCAACTGCTGGTGATTTTTGCTCCATGGACAGATCCATGCAGTTATTTTGGCAACAATGCAGAATGGTATCCCATTGCTCTTTTTTTTTCTTTTTCTATTTTCCTATTTCTTATTTCCTATAGTCTGGGCTACAACTACAGCCTTGGGCTTTCACCCATTCAAGTAATAGCCAAACCCAACTCTAGGTTTAGCTTTTTGAGATCAGACAATAGTCAACTGCCATGGAGCTGGGTTCGGTAGCTAGAATTGCACTCACAATATTTAAACTTTTGCAAGGGGGTCAGGATGAGCTAAGTTGATGGCAAGTAGATAATTAAAAAGTGTTTTTGCTTAATTGGTATTCATGGTACCTTTTTTTCCCCCTTGATCTCCAGCATAAGAGGTGCATTCCCGCTTCTCTCGATGCTTACTATTCAGCTCAGGATTCCAACTCCCGGGGCAGATTCTACACCGTCATCAGCCACTACAGCATGGCTAAGCAAACCAGCTCGCGGTCTGTATCTCCCTGGCTTTCTTCAGGATCGGTAAATCATGAAAATAAGGCCACTAAGACAGAAGGCCATTAAAGCCATGCGATGGCCTGGGGATGGAGGGAGTGGGAAAACCACATCATGTCTCTAAATCATTGCTCTAGTTCACAGAGGGCACCTTGCTAATCGGTGTGACAAGGATACACTAACTACAAGTGCAGGTGTCATCTTAATGGATAGTTTTCTCTCTTTCATTCATTCTCACCCTCCCCCTTTAGTGCATTGTTCTCGTTAATTTGTAACTAAGTCAGGATCTTGTACAAAGGCATGTTAGGTGTTGACTATATCTCACAATGTACAAATATTTTTAAAACCATTGCTAAGTATTTGTTAAGAAAATAAAAATGAAACAAAAAAAAGCAAACCCAGAAAACATTGACAAGAAGGTAAAAGAAATAGTAAACATAATTTATTAGGCCTTTCTTGGCTGAGAAAACAGCCTTGAAACTTGGCAAACAAAGGTGGGGAATTTGTTTATCACAATGTGACATGAAAGGAAAGTTCAGATTGATGGAGGAACTTTATAATGCACAACCATCATATACAAATAAAATACATAATTATCTGGGCAAAAATCCATCTCAAAGAGTTTTCAAGGGATGGTGATGTTATATGGATGCTTTTAAAGCAATTTAGCACCACTGGTGCTCCAATGTGCATTATTCTGTCCTTAACATTAAAATGAATGGGAAAGCCCTTACATACAAGGAAACTCCTGTCTCTTTATCAAAAGCCCCACACATGCATTAAACTATTGGATTGTGGCTACTAATCTTTCGTTGTTTCTCAAGAGGGAAATATTAGCCATGAGAGTGAATGCAAGCAGGTTCCTATGTGTCTCCTGACTGTCAACCCAATTTTGAATACAACAATTCTGCCCTCCCACAATCCAAAACTGACCGCCAAAGTTCAAAAACAACAAATCAAAATTCGACTTAGAGAAAAAGGGTGAACTGCTGTCTCAGAAAGGCCCAGGGTTGGGGTTTTTTTTGGTGAATTTGAGATAAAGACAAAAAATTAGAGAAGTGAAACAGATTTTATTTTGATTCCCCAAGGAGTATGAGGCTTATATCCCCTTGGCTCCTGGGAATCTTGCTCAATAGAGCAACAGACAGATGCCACTGCATCTGGCCATGCCATCACATGGCCAGCCACTCTTACAATAGAGAGATTCAAAGTAACACAGAGATAGCCTGTTTTCTGTATGTTTGCCAAAATACATTAAAAATAAAAAATGGTTAGCCAATCAGATGTTATCACACAAATAAAATGTTGCTAGAGATACATAATAAGAGGAATAGCAATGGTATCTGCTACTAGCCACCATGACCCCAAAATGATGAAATAATGCATTATGACATCACGAGGCATATGACTGTCCTTTCATATCCCAAGATTAGATACAAGTACAGAAGTTATAGGTTTTGCCTTGTGATATTACGACAACATTTAAACACTTGCTCTCCTTATGCCAATGGGTACCAGATAGCTTCAGAAAATTATCATCCTCATTGGCAAGGCCCGTTTTCTTTCCTGATAATCTGAAAGAGTTGGATAATACTGTACTCTCCTCAAAATGTAAAAGACAGAAAAAACAAAACAAAACCCAACCAACCAACCAAAACAAGCAAACAAACAAGCAAACAAACTTGCAAGCAGGAAATAATTTTTTAAAGTGGAAATTAGATTAGAAGTAGCACAAGCTGAAACAGTGATATTGGCTATTCAGCTTCACATTTTCTGCAATAGGGATCATGAAGGAGGTACTGGTTCTCCTGTGTATTGAAAAGTCTTTGATGAAACATATCAAATTAAATTAGCACATTGTGTAGATGATGAGTAGGTTACAAAAAGGATTTTAGGAGTATAACCTTGCTGTTTTATGCCACATTTGCATGCTGGCATTTTTAAATTCTTCCCTCTTCAATTGTCCTTCACCCTATACAATGACTAAACATTTTTTAAAGAAATGAAAAATAATTTTAAAAGTCACCCATGACATAATGTCAGAGCAGCTGTGGAATAAACCACTACTACCGCCAAAAAAACCCCCCATGCATATTTCTGTACACTCTCATGTAATCATGCCATGCACCTATTGCAGATCATAGCTTCACTCTTTAAGAAGATTCTCCTAACTGACTCTGTGGGTTCATTTTTACTAATGAAACCTAAGTCTAATATCACTGTCAATATGTACAGTAGGTGGTAAAGAGATATGGAGCTACTCATTGGGAAGCCATTTTTTCCTCCCAGGAAAAGAATCCACATATGTTTCAAAAACCAAGCATATACATTACTCTTAATGGAACATAATGCCTGTGTTCGTTTGCACCAAGTCCTTGGCATCATCTAAGAAATTGTGTTATACAAATATACAGGCTACTAGTGCAGCTGGATTAGTACTAGTGACCTTGACAGGAAATGGCACTTCATACTCTCCTAAATAGTACTGATTAAGGCCACATGATTCAACCACTTTGAGGTCCAATCAGTGCTTAGATGGAAGACTCAAGTCACATGAGTCCAATCATAGATGTAAATGTGCTACATAGATTTATATTACAGCTACAGTGAGTTCATCTTCAGTAAATAAAACGTGCTGAATTTTTAACAGAAGTTCTCAGAACCCCACAAATTGGCTTCCATGATTGCTGAATAAAATGCACAGGAGGAAGCAGTTCAAGAGTGTGTTTGATCTAAGACATCATATTAGGAAACTCTGTAATCTCATATAAGTTTATGCTTTATAATATATATCTATATCTATATCTATACAAAGGTTTGAACGAATTGTGTATTTAAATATTCTTGGTTTTGCAAAGCTGGTTTGTGTCAAATTAACCTTTCAGCTTCATGAAGAAAAAAGAAACCAAAGGAGTAATCCACCAAAATCTTAATTTGTATTAATAGGAGTTGCTTGGGAGTGGTCAGTGGGGGAATTCTTGGCTATGCCCAAATTATGCAAATTAAATCAACCTGAATGTAGAAGAAAAAAAAAAGCCAAGCAAACCACAGCTGTTTTAAAATTAATCAAATTGTCACCAAGAGTCCTAAAGATGGGCCCCCAAATCAGATTCCTGATTTATATTTTACCTGCAAGAAAAAAAAGAAAGCCTACTCTACTGGAGATGGAAAACAAAAGAAGTAATGATAAATGGTTGTATAATGTAGCCAAAACTGTAGTGCCAAATCTCATTGTCTTTTTATCCCTGTCTTTTATCTCTTTCTTCATACTACATCTGTAAATCCATTTCTCATCTAAAAATGTAAAAAAAAAAATCATTGGAAAAAAAGTAAACAATTTCCAGAACAGCTACTGGATAATTTATAATTTTGTGGTTGTTGTATGTCAGTAGATAGAAGAGACTGAAGTATTTTTGGTGTAGTTCTTGACTTTTTCTGACAGGACAAATAAAATTAGATGTGTCTGAGAGTCTCAACTATTGTGGTACCATTGTTTCCTTCCATTTTCTCACTAAGAATTTACATGGATATGATGAACATGTTAGGAATGATAAAATGTGGATTGTGCATGTTTATTTCACCCCTCACAAAACACAATAGACTATTCTTACATTTTTAACACACATCCACCTTTTAGAGAAATATATAGGTGACTGGCTTACCTCAGATCAACTTTACTTCAGGTCAACTCAATTCATAAATTGATCTGGCTCATAGTGATCCCAACTGTCAGTTTCAGGACTCAACTGGCATCTGCCAGTCAAGTATATTAAACATTGCATAGTTGCAATGAGTTACACTTCAAAATAGGTGGGTCCTTCACACCTGCCACTTCTGACAACCTTGCTTAGACATCAGCCACCCACATGTACGTGTAACCACACTACATGCTTGGTATATACACTTTTCTTTTGTGAACATTTGGCAGCCCTCACTTATTTTAAGATCCAAGCTGAACTTATTCTGCAGAAACTCATACCTTTCTGGGAGGAGGGAAGTGCTGAAAAATTGTCCCTGAAAACTGCTCAAACCCTGAGAAAAGTCAACAAAACTATGATTTAATCAACATCATACTAGAAACAGAGATTATAATCAGAGTCTTCTCAATATCAGCCAAGGTGAGATACATATAAATTGAAGCCTTTTCCATGCTGCTCAATAACATTTTTGTCTATCTAAAAATACTTACTTTTAATAAAAAATGAATCAGATAAAAAGAGACTTGTGTATAAGAATGCATCACACAGCTCCAGAAATTAGGGAGGACAAAGATAATGATTAAATGAGAAAATATATGTGCCAATCAGGGGTGGGTTCTAATTTTTTTTACTACCGGTTCTGTGGGCGTGGGTTATTTTGTGGGTATGGCTTGATGGTCATGTTATGGTGGGTGTGGGTTCAGGGTCGTGGGACNNAGGGGAGAGAGGACCGAACCCTGAGGCACCCCGCACTCAAGCAAAATACTGTGGACATAATATACTTAGACTTCAGCAAAGCATTCGACAAAGTAGACCACAACCTACTTCTTTGTAAGCTAGAAAAAAGTGGGATAGACAGCTACATGACCAGATGGATTAACAACTGGCTGACTAACCGTACTCAACGAGTAGTTCTCAATGGGTCTAAGTCTACATGGAGAGAAGTAAGCAGTGGGGTACCACAAGGTTCCGTCTTAGGCCCAGTACTCTTTAATATCTTTATAAATGACCTAGACGAGGGAATAGAAGGGGAACTAACCAAATTTGCAGATGATACCAAGCTGGCAGGAATAGCTAACACCCCAGAGGACAGGCTCAGGATCCAGACGGATCTTGACAGACTTGAACACTGGGCCCTATCTAATAAAATGAAATTCAATGCAGAGAAAAGTAAAGCCCTACACTTAGGCAAGAAAAACCAAAAGTACATATCTAGACTGGGTGAAACCAGGCTTAATAGCAGTAACTGTGAGAGAGATCTTGGAGTCTTAGTGGACAACCAGCTAAATATGAGCCAACAGTGTGCAGCGGCAGCCAAAAAAGCCAATGCAATCCTAAGTTGCATTAATAGAGGGATACAATCTAGATCAAGTGAGGTACTAATACCACTCTATAAAGCCTTAGTTAGACCACACCTGGAGTATTGCATCCAGTTTTGGTCACCACACTATAAAAAAGATATTGAGACTCTAGAAAAAGTGCAGAGGAGAGCAACCAGGATGATCAGGGGACTGGAGACTGAAACATATGAAGAATGGTTGCAGGAACTGGGCATGGATAGTCTAGTGAAGAGAAGGACCAGGGGAGACATGATAGCAGTGTTCCAATATTTGAGGGGCTGCCACAGAGAGGAGGGAGTGAAGCAGGGGTGGGTTCCAACTTACCTCACTGCTGGTTCGCTCCCTCCCGCGCTGTGTGGGCTTTGCACACACGCATGTGCAGTAACAAAAAATCCGATTTTTTTTAAAAGCCGAAAAAAAGATGGCGACCACATGCGCAGTGCCAGAAGTCGGCTTCTGCGCATGCTCAGAAGGAAAAAATAAATAAAATAAAAATTTTTAAAAAAAATTAAAAAAAATCAAAAAAAGATGGCGGCCCCCACGGACCGGCACCGCCCGACCCGGTTCG